>JAOBYE010298096.1:0-15684 GCA_025403585.1 Parazoanthus swiftii | reverse complement strand
TTATTATTATTGTTATTATTATTATTATTATTATTATTATTGTTATTATTATTGTTATTATTATTATTATTATTATTATTATTATTATTATTATTATTATTATTATTATTATTGCAAAGAATTAAACTGATGGTCAAACTGGATCATGGAAAACTGCTAAAGGTCTTGGAAAAAGTCATGGAATTTCTCAGGGTCGAAAGAGTACGAAGCCTGTATTGACAGTTTACTGATATATTTTCCAGGGTTCCCACAGTCCTTGTAAATCCTGGAACGTCCTTGGATTTGGAAAAATACTTCAGGTCTTAAAAAGTCCTTAAAAATGAGTTACGGTCCTTGAAAATCCCTGAATTGGTTGTCAGCTGCAGCACCAGAAAATACACTTATTTTAAAAATTTGAATCATATATTTTTCGACTGTACTAACTTTAGGTTTTAGTTGTCGCAGAAGGTCCCACAATCTGCCAGAAAAGCTCTTGGAAAAGCCTTGAAAAGTCCTTAAATATATATTTCCCGTTTTACCAAATGCAGGTCACGCGATACACACATATCATGGCGGATTGTGTCCCTGAGAGATTGCTTCCTGTGCTCTCAGATTTCCTAAACGAAGTAAGTTGTGTAAAGTGGCAATTAATTGGAAAAAATTATGTAGTAAATAGAGAGCTTGTATTCTTTAAAGCCTGACAGCTTCTTAACAAGCTTCCTCGTCTCTTTATATAATACTGTATTTATATTAATGTATTGTCAATATTTTGCTAAATCAATTCGGTTAATTGATTGATTGATTGAACGTTTAAACTGAGTTCTTGTTACACTTCTCGTTACCGTTCAAAAATTCTGGTTCAACCAGAACGCCCTGGGAGTTGAGGTGGCCATTCTGGTGCAGTATTAAGGTGCCTTCAATTCACTAGGGATACATTAAAGATTTTTAACAGTCTTCTAAATGCAGTGAAACAACAAAGTAACTATCCGAATTAAGAATTAGGATAATCTTAAGTGTGTGTGAGGTTAACACAGCTGGTAAGATATCTGCCAACCACGGGGTCCCGGTTCAGTCCCCTGCTTGCGGCCGAAATTTGTTTTGTGAGACCTTTGACTTTGTTCACAACACCGTCCGTGGACAGGGACGTCAAGCCCTTGGTCTAGTCTTTCGGCACTCTATCGGCAGACTTAAAGGAACAACACACTTCTCGAAAGAGTTGGTGTTAGCCTGGTGTGCGGCTCGCACCAATACGTAGCCATTGGCGCCGGATGTGTGCTGTTATGGTGTATAACTTATGAAGCGCTTTATAAGCATTGCACTTATATATATCTTTTTATCTATTTTGAAAGAACCATACTGTCCATTTCGAGGGGTGAAAGGTCAAACAAACTCACCCTTTATGGAACGTTTTGGAGTAATTTGGTATTTGTGCAGTCGTTCAAAAACTGCTTGGCTGTGTAATTATACGACCCTCTATCAAGTTTTTTTTTCAATTTTGACCTTTGAATTATGTTTAACCCTTCGGCCATTTTAATTCAACATTTTGTATTATCTATGAAAGAAATCTATTAATCGTGACGATAAGGTTGCCCAATGTGTTCGACCTTGGCCGTATAGACCACACGAAAAAATATGAAACAACTCGCGCTCTTCCAGCAATATTTAAAAGCAAGAGAAGTAACATGAAATAATGGATTTGACTCTGAATCGGAATAGGAAAACGCAGCACATTACTCGAGTGGTTTGGCATTGTATTTTTTGTGTTACTGACATTGCCTAGTACCAACTAAGTGTAAGACAACTCTTTCACTCGTAATTTTGTGCTTATTAAGGTTCCCTACAGACACGAAGAGCTGTCGCCACAGAAGAATGCAACTGTATCCTTTAAAGTTTAATCAATGTTTAGAACTAGCATCTCGAAAAGGAGATAAACTCGGTGTAGTCTTTTACCATGCCGTTTTGGAGTTAGGCATTGGTAATTCTGTTCACGGAGCTAACGACAAACGATTTAATTGACTGTTTCTTGAGTTTGAATTTCTCGCATGTCACCATCTTGAAAAGTGATGTGTAAATATTGCAGTGTCAGGCTCTACTCTTAGCGATTACAAGGAGAGTGAAGGATCATTACACGTCACTTTTCAATGGGGACACGCTGGAAATCCAAATTCAAAACGTAGGCAAACTAAATCGGCTAAAGTTAGCTCTATGAACAGAATTACCGATTTTGTACCGTCAATATGGGACTGAGGTTATTCTAAATATTTATTTGTGAGCAAAACTGTTTTTGAGCCGAGAACCCATTTAGACCCGGTTTATGATTTGACCGTTGATTATTTTGTTTGGTTGGAACGGGGGAGGGAGCAGGGGGATAGGACTGAAATAATGAGGCCTGCGGAAATTTTTGATATGAAGTAACCCTTTTCCATCCCCCTTTTATCCTCATTTGTCATATCTCGAGCACCTACACCAGGTAAATTGACCCGGGTGGGATGGTACTGAAGGACGTTTCTTAAAATTTAATCAAACTTTTTTGTAGCATATACTTCAGTGTTTCACAATCGCTTCTTTTAATATTGATAGGTAGTTTATAACAATGCCCATTCTGTGCAATCTTTTGTTGGTTAAGTAACAGTTTAGTTTTAGCTTTTATCAATATAAGTCTAGAATCTTACCAGTTCTCCTGTATACAGTAGCCGGGTATTTCTGTTACATACAATTCATCGCTTCTTCCCAGAGAGCACGTTCGTTTTACATTTTTATTTCGAGAGTCAAACCACTTTAAGAGTCAAGCTATGGAAGACCAGCTTTAGAACTGACAAAAGTTCATGTTGACAAAGTTTTCACTAAGCCCCATATATGTGGCGTAAACTGTGACGTAAATACATAATGTAATCAAATTTGGTAGCTTACACTCTAATGACTTGCTTTTTTTAAAAGTAAAATCAGTGTCGTACAGCCTTAACTTTACTGTTATAGATGTCGGACACAGAACTATTACAATTGGAATGGGAAGAAATGCAGGTAAATTGACGAAGTGCTGCTGCTGCTGCTATTGTTGTATGAAAAATTGAACTTTAATTTGGCAGTTGTAGATAAAAAATAACAGTAATAATAATAATAATAATAACAATAATAATAATCGCCACTATCATAATCATCATCATTAGTAATGACATACAGTGCTAACGACAATAATAATG
This sequence comes from Parazoanthus swiftii, assembly GCA_025403585.1. Taxonomy (NCBI): domain Eukaryota; kingdom Metazoa; phylum Cnidaria; class Anthozoa; order Zoantharia; family Parazoanthidae; genus Parazoanthus; species Parazoanthus swiftii. The sequence goes on along the minus strand of JAOBYE010298096.1, from coordinate 12,505 downwards.
ATGATGGCAGTGATAGCAGTTTCATTCTTTGCAACGCGCAAATTTCTTTAAAAGTTCTGATTCGCAGCTAAAAATCCTTACAGATAGTTTTAGCTTTTAGCTAACATAATTCGTACAGGATAAGACGGAAAAATAAAGGACAGTTATTGCACACAATCTTTAAGGTGCCTCCGAGCTGTTTTCCATTTTATTGTACCATCGAACTTTACGTATATCATGACGGATTCGTGCCAGTTTTGCAAGTTGTGACCGTAGTAGTTTTTCGGTTTATCAACCATTGTACTCCCACTGGAAATTTTGTTTCTATGGTAACTTGGCAAGGTAGATCTCAAATACACTGTTTTTAGCAATTAACTGCATTGTACACAATAATTAGTCAGTGAACCACCTGAATTATTTCCTTGAACATTGAGGAGCACATTTAAGGAAATTTTAAAAAAGATTCTGTCATCAATTTCTGGCGTTACCTTAACATTTCGAACAAGTGAGGTGGCGCCAAAACCTGTTACAGAACATTTTAATACTTCCTTGAATATGCTCGACTCCTTAATGTACAAACAATTAAGATGCAAAAAAAATGTCCACCGTTTTGTTTTTTGTATAAAATGCAGATGAATACTGAAAATAGGATGTGTTTTAAGACCTGTCAAATTGCAGTGGAAACAAAAAATTCGGTGGGAGTACAAGCTAGGACTGGTAAAACGGAAGGTTATTGTAACATCATCTATCAACAAGTGACAATAATCTTTCCTAAAACCTTTTGTTAAGTTCAATGGCAATGAAAAGAGAAAATGTTTCGAACCACGTTAAAGTTACCTTTTTTATCAAAACGTTTTATTTGTTCAGACCTAACTGTTCAGAGAACCGGGTGTTAAATCCCTTTATTCTTCTAGCCAGAAATTTCGCGGTTTTGTCAAGTTTGATATTTATATGCCTTTGGATGCATGGCTTATTTTTTGTTTTCAAGGCAGAAAATGTTGCATGTATATATTGAAAAACGTTTTTCTGTAATATGGGGTCGTTCAGATCTTTAGTTAAGAGTTTTTAATAAAATTTTGGTTTTTTTTTGTTTGCTTTTATTTTTCATGCATGTATACAATTTTTTCTTTTTTTTTTTTGCTGGATTTGAGAAACAGTTGTGAGAAGTTAGCAGACCGTCAAGTGTATCGTCAAACAATTATTTTCCTTTCCAGAAATCTGTGTTAGACCAAATAGCGACACCTCCGGATGGTCAGAAATTAGAATCTCCTGGTTCGGATGGAGATAACAAAGAAGAGCAGAGCAAAGAACCGGCAGAGGTACAAAAATTAATAATACATTGTAGAGTCTGTGACGGCGCTATATCGGCGAGGCGGGGAGAAACAAGGATGATAGGCGGAACCGCACAGCTGGGCGACAGCAAAGGGAGACGCGACAAACAAATATTGCATTACATCACAAAAAGACTGGCCATGACACTGACTTGGACTTAGCTCAATGCTTAACGAACTCTTCGTAGCACCAACAAGACTCACGCTTACTCACGCTTGTGAACTGGTTTGCGAAACTAGAAGCATATCCACAGAACAGTTGTAGGACTACGAGTACAATAAAAATCCTATTTTAAAGCCCTAGGCTTATATTACTTCGTAAGGGGTTTTATGGTGGATTTTGGATACATACATTCCGATGAAAAAATAATGGAAAAGTGGTAGCTTTACAAAGTTATGTTTATAAATTATAGTCGAGTTGAATATGCTAGGGTAGGGTGTGGTAGGGTAGAGTAAAGTGAAGACGAGTAGGGACACTTTGGTAAATTAGCAAGTCCTGCTTGTTGTTTTCAGCCTCAACCAAAGCGTGTAAAATGTGAAACTACAACTGTTGTATGTAAAGAATCCTCGGACTCATCAGTGGAAACTGACAAGGTATTGTCTTAGTTAAAACTTAAAGCCTGTGTGTTTTTATTAATCACAAAAAACTTGGGGAGTCTAGGCCTTGAAAACCCCGAAATCAAACTTGTTCAGATGAATAGTTGCATGGGGAAAATTGGATCTGTGCATGATCGAAATAGGACAATTTTATCGGATCATGGCAAATAGTTTTAAAATCCATCATTTCCCGATTTTCATGGAGCTGTCACAAGTTTTTTTATGAATTCAAAGTGAACATAATCTGTACGTGCAAAATTTCTTGCTGGCAAACACTATCTACCATAGTACTGCTTAATTATATATTTTATGTACATTGTTGTAGTTTTTCTAAAAAAATTCGAGTTAGAATAAAGCTTATGTATATGTGTGTTCAGAATGATACCGCTCAGGTCATCTCGTAGTTTATGTTCTCGCTGGTCGTTTTACTCTGACCATGCCATTGGAACATACTGCTGGATATACTCCACAAATTTTAAAGTTATCTTCCAATTCTTGCATAGCATGCTGGCGATTAACCTTACTTTGTCAACTCAAAACGATGAACTATAATTAGTTCTAATGGAAATAACTAACGCGGCTAACTTGCTAATCATTTTCGTGCTCTTGCTTTAGGGAGATAAACTTTACTGGCAAGCTTTAAACCCTATGAAAGCGAGTTTGGAAACAATCATTGACCTTCAAAGAACTCATCGCCCCTCCAGGAGCGTCCTCAAAGAGTTACAAACGATTCAGGACAGTCTTTCGGGTTTAATCAATCAAGTCAGCTGATATCAACAACAACAACAGACAATTCGATAAACATTTAGTCACCCAGTCCACAGAGAGCTACTTTTAAAACTTCTGAGAAAGTTTACTTTGGGGAATGCCTTATAATGAGCGTTTCAAATGTCTGCTTTTTTCAAAACGAGCAATGTTGGAATCATCTCAAGTATCTTAAATTCCTGCGAACATTATCGTGAAGTCTAGGATTGGTTTGGGAAAATACTGTAAGTGCATGACAATTTGCTCCAAGTTATTGTTCATAGACGGGCTGAGCTACCCGGAGCTGGTTCCAGTCCGTATTATATACATGTATGTTAATCGAGCGTGACATCACCCTTATCGTTATCAGCAGCTAAGCCTAAGAGAAGTGTTTCTATACTGTTTTCAAAACTGTAGGGTTTTTTAAAATAAAAAATGATATTTTTACAAAGAGAAATAAAATATTAGTTGTTTTTAATTAACTGCGATTTATAAGGTTTTGTTGTAAATACAAGAATCAGGAAATCTCCAGTTATGAAGCGACTCCTAAAATGTTCTAATACCCCCTCCCCTCTCCCTCCTTGATTGGCCTTCTCTTCAGTTGGACTTTGCAGTTCCAGGTTCCACTCTTAGCGAATTCGAATACACTGAAAGTGAACGAGAGAGGCCTGGCACTACATTCAATAAGGACACTTTTGAAGTGGGCACGCGAAAAGCTGAACTCAAGAAATAGACAAACTAAATCAGTTCACGTTAGCTTTATGATTCTCAACTGTCAACACGGATTAAGGTAATATTATTTAAACTTTTTCTGGGGAAAAGCAGTTTTCAGCTGAGGCCTTTAAGCCTAGAAAGCTTTTAAGCTTAAAAGCTCTTTTTCCATTCGATTTTCCAATTGTTTTATAATTGGCTCAATCCCCTTGACATGCAATGAGTAAATGATCTACTAATCATTTTCCGTACAAACAGTGGTCAAATAATTAGTTTCTGTTGCCATAGTAACAAATGAAAAAATTAGAAATTACCGCCATTTTGGATTGCTGGCCGCCATCTTGGATTTTCGACTTTCGTGATTTTGGTAAATTCTAAAAATAGTTAGAAAACATAATTTTATAGGCTAAAACTTTGAAATACCTAGAAGAAAGAAACAAAACCAAACAAGTGTTGTGACTTACCATAATGACAATCCATGACAAAAGATGTGTTCACAATCAAGGAGCATTTGTGCAAAAGATTTTGGGAATTGGTCAAACGGCACAAAATTGAGGTCGAAAAATTCGAGGGGGGCTATCTGACCTCCCCTCTCCTCTCCCCCCCCGACAAACAAAAAATGCTTTCTGGGGTAAAAAGACAGTTGACAACTGCCATATACTGTCAAGTTGCTGGCATGGCTTTCCTTCCTGAGCATTTTTAACGCCCACTTCAAGTTTGTCACGGCTCACTAAATGTCCTGTATTCACATGGATATTTATGGTTATCAAAGGTTAGTGAGGGTTTGGTTGGGATTACCTTTGTTTTGTAGAAAAAGGACGGAATACGGAACCTGGGGTGTATGTATACGATAACGCTTTGGAAGTTGGTAGTGCTTTATTATTTAAAGAGGGGTAAAATACTGAAGGGAACATGAAGAGAATGGGAGAAGAACGTACCGGGTAAACACTGTTTGCCATATAGAATCAATGACATGTATTGCAAAAGAAAATATAAACACAATTTCTCACTCACTTTATAAATGAAGTGTAGCTTCATACAATGTCAGTATCATCAGCTTTGTTATCACTATGATTTGGTTAGGGTCATTGGCTTCTTCGATATCGGATTCCGTTGTCTCGAAACCTTAAGGCCAGTTCGCTCTAGAGACGCGGACACAAAAGCAGTAAATACAAGTGTGCGTGTAAGTGACGCTGACGCAGACGCAGACACAGGAAAAAAGAAATTTACCTTTCGTTTGCGCACGCCTTGCTTTTGCGCTTGCTTCAAGAAGACAGAGACAGTCACGCATGCGCAACCTCTGCTTGCGTCGGTTGCGTCACACTTGCGCCTCCAGTAAGAATGTCCTTACTCTGGTTTCTGTGTCTCACAGTGTGTACAAGCTTTTTAAAGCTTTAAAAAACTCTTGAAAGTAGCGAAGGTGTGACGTATATTTACAAATCTTCAAATTGGCGCCGCCGCGTTTATCCGAGATCGGTACTTATTGATTTACTTTCGGTAAAAGTGCGCTGCTTATTCAGAGCTTGTTTGGTTAGCGGCGATTAGCCGATCATTTACGGTATACGATAAAACTTTGGCAGTTGGTTGAGAATTGAGTGGTTGGTGTGCTAATGTCCAGGTTCGAAACTTGTCCTGTTGCTTTACTCTGGTTTGTTTTTTTAACTTTTTTTTTCTTGAAATGCTGTGAGTATCAGTTTGAATAATGTCGTGGTATTAATAAGTGTTTGCTATCTTCCAAGTGTGCGTTAAAGATATTGAAAATAGGCTTAAGTAGACAAGTGGCATTTTGGTCAAAGGTAAATGTAGCGAACGTCGGAAGTTGAAGTGGGTAGATTTTAAAATTGGGCCTCCTGTTTTGAAAGGTTTTTTTTTGATCAACAGAAAAATCTACATTTTCCTCAATTCCATAATGATTGATTTGTGTTCTGCCAGGCTCTTAACAGCGCCATGGTAGCAAAACTTGAGCCTCTGTGCAAGCAATTCGCACACACACAAAAAACATGTTTGTTGTTTGTCCGCTTTTACCTTGAAATTATTCACCACTACTACGAATAAGTTTACTGTATAAGGCGGCCTTAAGGGCCTGTTTTCACTGTGAGCAACAATTTGGTTTGGTTCTAGCGAATACTATCGTACGCTTTTCTTTATAGGTTTGTCTTCAGTCGTGAATTTTCATGCTATCCGTGAAACCAGACTTTTCGGTAACGTTAAAATATAGGTGCAAATATATCGAGTGTACGAAAACTTGAATTTGTCAAGTTAAACAAAATTTGCATCTAAACTTGTCTAGCTGTAAAATGGCAAGTTAGAAATATCAAATATTAATTAGCAAAATGTAGATATTGTCTGGTAATGTTGACGTGCCCCACGCGAAGTCGACACAAATAGGTCATGGTTTTTTAATCTGTAATACTTGTTACTGTCTGGGGTGACGCGAACAGTTTCCAAACTTGACATTTTTTGAGGATATGAGCTGTTTTACAGGGGGGGGATTTGTCCTGATTCGTTGGGATGAATCTTACGGAAACAAAGCAACACATTTGGTAACTAAAACGATCATTTAAGGCATGAAGCACTCCAAAACTGGTTAAGAAGTAGATACTGTAATTATATTGAACAGTGAACTATAAATACACGAAGTTTAATTTTCGCTAACCGTGATATTCCAAACATCCTATTTTCTTTTTGCCTTCAGTTGTCGTAAAATGCCGAGTCTCTCGCTGCATGATTTTCAAAACAAGGCATTTATTAACGCGTAGCTGAGTTTTCCTACTTGAAAGCTCTCGCTACATATTAAAATTATGGCGCTCGGAATGGGTGCAGAAGAAATACACGATCAGCTTCCCGTTGTTCTCGCCCTATAAGGCAGACGTGGCGATACCGTGGCTGTTTATAGTTTTGTGCAATTTTTTTCTGAATGCGTTTATGTCGAACACTTAGTTACCGCTATAAGTGCACGGATTTGAGGATTTCTTTCAATCTATGCTGATTTAAGGGTAGCAGAAGAAGTATAAGCAGTGATTCGAACACGAACTTGAGAGATTCGAATTGCATGCATCTCGTATGGGGAATAATCTACTCTTAGTAATTAAAACTTCGTCTTTGCTGAACTATTTTTGAATCCAGACTGGAAACACATCTTCAAACTATCATTTAATATCGACTAGGATTTTGTATTGAGAGATTAAATTTTGTTGGATTCACGTACGGAATTCTGGCGTATTTTTGACGCACTACAGACTAAAGTTATTTCATATCTGTACTAGTTGGGCGCTTAGCACTAACAGTATAAGCGCTGTGTATATATAATATCATTTGTTATGATTACTTTTCTTAAACGATTTTCCCTCTCAGGTTTAATAACCATTTTGAACTAAATCGTGACCAGGGTGTCTCGTGACATGAAAAACAAAGGATTATATCTGAGACTAAAAAACGAATGCTGTTAGTTTGCACTTTTCAAAATCTTTTATTGCGCTACATTATTTTGATTGTACAAACTCATTGGTTTCTTTTCATCGCATCTATCAGTTCAAAATGCTATAGACTTACTCAAAAGTTAACTTCTATGTTTATATTAATCAAAAACAAGTTCATAAATAAAAAACCCCTCTTTTATAAGTAAGGGTTACAAATTCGCCTTGTGATCGAGACATTTATTTTGTTGTCTCGCGGTTTGGAAATCCATTCAGCAGATGGTGCGGATTTGACTGCTGCCACTCTGATTAAAACATTTTTTGCAACATATACTAAAGCGCTAAACCTTTAAAAGATAAATCGCTTTTCTACCTCTCAGTGTGTAACTTATCACTGCTTCCGATTTATATTCAATATTGGCTAAAATGAAGAATTTCAGTAAATAACACACTCCAAAATCAATTTGGCTCAAAAGAAACTCACTTCGCCATGTTGTCTGAACAAACTCGCTCTCAATGACACGATTGCAGTGAAGTTTGAAACGAACGGCCCGGGGGTATTTTAAGGGAAAACTGAGGAAAAGCCATTGAACAGATTTCTGTTTTATTATTGCGGTTTTATTTCCCAACTGGATATTCTAAACATGTGGCCAAAATTCCATTTTTCATCGAATTTGCTTTCGTTTCAAATGCTCTCAAACAATTTAATCGTGTTTTTGGCAGAGCAAGCAAACTCAAAAATGACAAAAATATCCACCATGAATTAATGATTGTTCTCGCCTTCATGAAACAAAAATTTATCTCCTTGGGCGAATATTTAAATTTTGATTCTATGGTCAAAAATGGGGAGATATCGGGCGCTATTATTGGGTAACAGACAATGTCCATTTTTGTTTTGTCACGTGGCCTTATCCACCTGCTCCCAGAGCCTAAGCATAATATCTGCGATGTGTTTTAAATTTATGAAGAGAAACTTAAGACGGGCGAGTTTCTCGCTATGTAGGTGATATTCCGCTGTATTGCCGTCCTCATGACGGTGAATGATGGACCATAAAGGTGAGTAGTGTGGCGGCAAATAGGAAAGGATTCATTTCGTTTCGCACGATAATACCGTGTTAGGTGACTGTCAAGTCTGCATAGTGATAATAGAAGACATACTCTCTCACACAAAAATATGCATTCGTTTCTTTCGTCTTCCAGATATTTGTTTATTTAAGATATTCTTCCCATCGACAGACAATATTTTTTAATTCAGGTTTTGAAATTTCGCCAAAATTTCTGAGATTTCTCTTTTTTCCTGGATCAATTGTACAACAGTAAATTTATCATGTAGTGAATAAACCATGTATTTTGTGTATATAATTTCGTTTATAAGTCTTCTAGTCGGGTCTTCGAGTCCGTGTTTTGCCACCCGTAAAACCAAAATTTTCATTCAGGCTACCAGACACCCGGTGATAATATTTGTATGTTTTCTTCTCAGAGTTACAGAAATTCCGCAGTGAATGCCTTGCATCGCACAACTACTATCGGTCTCTTCACCGAACCGCGCCTCTCACATGGAATTCCGGTCTTGCTGACAGCGCCCAAAGCTGGGCCGAGCAACTTGCTCGCTCGGATTCTCTGAAACACAGTAACGAGAAGGGTCTCGGTGAAAATATCGCCTGTTTCTGGGGATCTGAGTTGACAGGTGCCAAAGTCACTCAAATATGGTATGAGGAAAACCAACATTTCGACTACGAGTCGCTGTGTATTACCCCTCGATCGCGGCCTTTCTGTCAAGTGATATGGCAGGATACACGACAGTTCGGTGCTGGAAAAGCTAAAACTGTCCACGGAAAGGAGGTGGTTGTCGCCCGCTACAAGCCGTCGGTGACACGGGAACATGTGACCAAGAACGTGCGAAGACCGGTAACAGAATCAAAACTTGCTCCTGAAATGAGCTCACAAGCACATCGGCGTCCCCGCTTAGTAGGTAAGAAATCAAACCCATTTTGTCTTCAATTTATATCAGAGTTTAAAAGCGATTTCTAGAGCTCTTTGCTTTCTGAACAACTTTAAATTTGCATTTTAAAGGAAGTGCTTCCGAATCCAGCTAGGAAACATTTACATACCTAGCGAAGACCTCCCGAAGTTCTCACGGAAATTTTACTTCCGCTTACAAAAATATGCGATAGAGTAGAAGATAAATCAACAGTCTTATAAGGTTTTAGATTTATAGATATTATAAGTTTTTAAAAATTAAACTCCTTTAGTCCACCTCTTGAGCAAATGTACTATTTTTGGTTTACCCGAAACTAATAAAGCTATACTATAATGTAGAATTTTCGCGGGTGAACGTGGATTACTGCAAATTACCCATTTTTGTTTTGTAAATCTAGTTGGTTTTGACCCTGTAGCAGTGAATGTCGAATACTGAATACTTGGTCATCGCTTGTGGTTTAATTGCTGCTAATGTAAGGATTGTGTTTTAATATTTAAAGTTCTCTTTCTTCTGATTAGCAGCAGTTCGACAACAAACAAGTACCAGTACACAAAAATTGTAAAATCTTAAACTATACTTGTTGTTTACGAGAAAGCTATGGAGTTCATAAACCGAATGGCCAATACAGCCACCACAGCTTATCAATCATTTTGGAAGAGAATTTGGTTGTCCGTTAATGCGATTGGCGGGTACTTGATTAATAGCTTGTATTTTGGTAGCGTTGGAGATAAAATATGGTAATAGTGAATGAAAGCTGTCGTGCCACAGTTCTTCGTTTACACCTTGCGTTTTGTATATTAAAGCTGAGTCCTTTTCAAACAAAACCTGCTTTTAAATATGTAAATACGTTTCGTAAACGAGAACACTTTTCACATTATACAATCCGAAGAGGATTATATTAACTAATTGCTTCTTGCTTTCCATTTTCATCGACGAAGAAAGTTGAAAGCTTCAGACGAAGCAAAGTCTAAATAGAAATGTAATCTTTCTCTGTATTAAATTAAGTAAAATCTCTTTATAAACCAAAACATATCGAAACGATTGCAAAGCCATAGCCAGTTTTATACTCTTTAAATCAGAAATTTTCGTCGCTAGGTTTCAGTCCTTTTTATTGCCTTTAAAATTTTCTGTTTTGGCTTTACAGGCGTGCTTGAGTGTCTCTCTGTTCACGTAAACCCCAAATCATTTTGATTAATGAAAAATGGTCACACAAGTATTTTTTCCTGTTGTAGAGTTTGGTTTAGTTTCTACTAATCAAAATATTATAGTAATCCCGCCACTGATCAATTGATTTCCGAATTTAATAAATCGCGATTCAGTTACAGTATGGTCTGCGGTCGCTACCATTGCACCTGTTGATTCCAGTCTTTGTAACAACTCACCAAATTTTGTCAGCGATGCGGCTTCAAAGCAACTTTGCTCCAGAAAAGAACTCGAGACAACACGATCATAGAAGCTGCTAACAGCTTGCCTTAAATAAAATGCGCATTGCCAAAAAGAAGATTGAAATAAAGTTAAACCAAAAATTAGTTTGTGAAATTAGTGGTTCGAGCAGTTTACAGTTGCAAATTTTATCGATTCTTTTCTTTCTGACCAGCTGCTGTGATACATAAATATGCAGACGCCGGTATGAATCAGATGTTTTGTTTGAAAACTAGTTTTTATTGTTTAGAACTGAGTGTGAATATAGCTTTCGTGTCTATTTTTAACCAAAGTTTATTCGGTGCCGATCATACAAGTAGTGGGATTGTACTTAGAAGAGACAAAAAGAACTGAAACTTGAAACCCCGGTAAAATTTGGACGTGTTTCTTGTAAAAAGACGAAGAAAATTTGGTGTAGATGCTAGAGTGTCAGGGAGTTTGCAATCGAGGCTGATTTTAAACCGGCAATGAACATAACATCACAGAAGAGAAGGAAATGAATCGCAGAAAACATCAAGGTATGATGGTGTGAACTGATAATCAGTTAAATTCACAGAGTTTAATTCTCAGCTCCTCCGGCATCACCCCATAATATTTTCAAACCGTTCATATTCAGGAGCTGTAAACTAGACTATACGCGCATAGAATATGAACAGAAATGTAGCAACAGAACTTATCTGTTTTCGGATTTTTTTAAGAAACGAGGGATTTAATATCTACACCGGCACGTATTTTGATCGGTCTTAACTTTCATTTTTATCCATTTCTGTTTGTAGTGGTATTTCTCGCTGAATAACGTCTTTTTGTACGAACACAAAATTGTTAAAAGTTAGGTGTCACAGCACTTTTTGCCAAGGGCATTGTTAGTTTACATGCAACACTCATTGTTAATTCATTGTCTTTGTTTTCGATAATTTTTTTATTTTCAGGGTCGCGTGCGGATTGACGGACTCTGGGATTCACAATCTTAATAAATGAGTCCAAATTGAAGGAAGGCTGCAACCTTGCACCATGAGAAACAAAACCAGATTTCTCAGTTCACGCGCTGCCGTGGTTTTCGGACTGCGTTTGTTCGACATTTTTCTAATCATAATTGGTGTTGCCTCGCTAAAAATCCTTTGTTTTAATCGGTTTAATAATCAGTCAGTCGCTCCCGCTGGCTCGTTTTAGGCCAAAAAATAATTGATGCCGGGTATAAGATTGAATTTTAACTGTTTACCACATTTTAGCTCAGATTTCGCTCAACACTTAAAGTCTTCTTTTAATCGTTTTCTGCCCAATGGCAAGTGTTGTGGCCCGTGGCGAATAACAAAAGCGACTAGGTTTTGACTAAGTTCAAACATTAGAACCACTGTGTTAAAACACAAGAACCACATGAATTCGTTTAGCTGAAATCGAGTTGTGGTATCTTCCAGATAAGAAAAAATCTGATCTAAGAGTCTTCATCCTTTCTTTTAGATATATATTAGGCTTAATCTACGTTCTTTTTTCAGAAGTAAGCGAGTGCCGAGAATGCTGACGGGTAGAGTACTACAAATATTTGTTTTGTTGTGCAAATTTGTTCTTGCATTGTTCGACAAGTTTGTTTTTTTATCACGAAAGTGATCATACACTCAACTCATGTCTGAGCACAGCTGTTACGTCTACGAAGGTCAATAGAAAGCACGAACGAATTTATAGGAGGCTTAGTTGTAACTGCTCTCTGTATCATCCACCGCCCTGTACACGAAGTAAAAGAAACGGCAAAGCGCGATATGAAGTTCCTCGCGTGTTGACATCGGAAAACTATAATCCCGCCAACCGAGAAAACAGCCCGCTCACTGGGATATGAACTTACAGTCCTTTAGATTCAAACGGGTGACTCGCCTTCTGGCATAGAAAATATTTAGTTTATGGTTTGTATTTTTCAAGAATGCATCTGAGCATCGACTTAAAACAAGGATGGGAGAAGATTAGAAAGAAGGCTCGCTTCTAACACACGTTGATGCAGAATTTCATGTTACTTTATACAGTTCTCGCCCCAGGCCGTGAGTTGACTGAGTTGGTTCTACTTAAAAACAATAGGCCCTTTGCATCACGTGACTAACCTCATTGTACTGGACGGCATGCCATCCAGCGTGGACATGTTTTACCCTCCAGAAAAAGTACATTATTTTATCTTATATTTTACATACATGTGTTAGAGCTGAACGAAGGATCAGAATTTATGCAGATTCGCCTGACCCTGGCTAAATAAAGTTTACTAACTAACTAACTAACTAACTAACTAACTAACTAACTTACTTACTTACTTACTTACTTACTTACTTACTTACTTACTTACT
>JAOBYE010297985.1:2427-15684 GCA_025403585.1 Parazoanthus swiftii | reverse complement strand
GGGGGGGGCAGTAGGGGGCAGTAGGGGCATGTGTTCATACCGAGTCTCAACTTACCTGTCAGTGTAGCTCATGTCCCGAGCAAACCGAAGGAAGGCGTTCATAGGGTCCGAGCCCGTGGAGAGGACAAAGATCAGGGGTGTAGTGGGGGCCATGTCTCCATACAGCAGGTTCAGATCAATAGATGGACTCTCCACAAACATCTTGCCAAGGTTCTCAGACACAAAATCCACGGAGGCAAACACCACCTGCGATATAGAAGGTGACTTTTCTGGTAAATTTGATTATGTCAAAGCAGAAACATCTTGGGCTACTAATTGTGCTCAACTCGAAAGATGAGTTTTATCATGTGGTTACATGAGGAATTCCACGTAACTTCTTCCCCACATCTTCTTTTCAACTGAATAATTGTTTCTTGTCGTCCTTGTGATGTTTTGGCAACTCCTTGTTCTCTTCAGACAAGATACAATTATTCAGTGGAAAAGACGGTGAGGATATGTTACCATAAACACAAGCAATCCGGTGTAGAAAACGATAAGATACTAAACTCCATCACATAATTATTACAGTTAAATGTAAGTTTAGTCTAGGAATAAAATTAAAACACTTATAATAACAGATGCAGAATATGAGAAAACCTTGCTGTCAACACAACAAAAGCTTGCCTTTTCCTCTTTAAAAGCTTTGATGGCTACAAGTTTCTGGAAGCTGGTCAACTTGTCATTCCAAGAAGGTTCCGTGGTTCCTTGTGTGGAGCTCTCTGCATCCGAGGAATCCGAGTCAGACTCATCCTCCTTCTCCTCTCCTCCGCCTTCTATTCCAGCATTGGGATGAATCTGGATATGGAACAAGAAAATTATACAAACGAAGCACCTTAGGGACAACTCCAGCAGAATTTGGTTGAACCTGAACACAAGAAAAGACAATCAAACAAATAAAACCTGCATTCTTTCGAGATAAATAAGGCTTGCAGTGCAACTTTTTGAGTCTGGTCAAAACATCTGAGATCTTCAGCGTCTTTAAAACAATTCAATAGTGATTACATGAAAACAATGTGTTAACATCAGTGTTAATCTAATAAATTATATGTAAAATCTATAACTAGTACTGATGATAAATATAGCATTAATTCCACTCAACTTTTATGGTATTTGATTGATCATACAGAGCAAGTTTACAATACATTTGATGAAATAGAAATTGACTCATCTACGAATTACGTACTGAATAAATCTCCATAATATAATGTTTTATTATAACGTTTGCCAAGTGTTTCAGTAAACGTTAATATGCGTATTTTCTAGCGAAGAAATGATGTAATAACAGAACGAGCGCTGTTTGGCTGTTAAGGCAATAGGTTGCCAGTAAAACATTCTAAAAAATGGAAAACTTGTTACAGGGTTGCCACTGTTAACTGGGTGTGAAATTCAAGGACTTTTCCAGTACTTTCCAGGACCTTTTTGAGCAATCTCAAGGACCATCTGTACCAACTAAAACGTACTAAATTAAAAAGCTTCACTTTTTTCTGTATATTAGTTCAGCAATGAGATTTAGAAGAATTGCTTCGGGGGAAAAAACGAGCCTCCGTTTTTCAAACATTGTTACATTAAATAATTATGTCCGGTTATGACAAACAGCTCATTTTGATTAATTTTTTGGCAGTTAAAGGTAAAATATTTTGCCCATTCCAGGATTTTCAAGGACCGCAACCCAAATTCAAGGACTTTTCAGGGCCTGGAGTTTCCTTTTGCCAATTCCAAAACTTTACAGGATTTTCACGGACCGTGGCAATCCTGTTGTTTTAAAAAATGCTGTGTCACGGAGATGGACAAAGTTGGTCATCCATGAAATCTTAAAAAAGAACAGCCTACCTCGATTGTCCCCAGGGTGATGGTGAGGGGCGCCTTGACGATGTCCTCCTTGATTCCTTTAAAGTTTGGAACCAGATCCTACAGAGGATAACATGTAGCAACGAACAATTAGTTTAGTATTCGTGCAGTAAATATAACGGATGTTACCGAGAGTGCGAATATGTGAACTATATTTCCGAGTGGTAAAGCAAATTACGTCAGGCAAAAATTAATCAACGTTCACTCAAAAACACTTAAGTTGTGACTCTGACATATAACTACATTTTTGCCAAAAAAAAAAAAAGTTTTGCGACATTCGCTGAAGTGGAGTGCCACAAAACTCAACATATCAAACTTAAAAGGATACTATTGATTCAATGAATATATTTGATTCTTGTTCAAAGAACAGCCTTGCGATCTTGTTCGATTTAAGATTTGTGATGATATCATATTATAGTTGTCATAGAATCAGTAATGAGCAGTGAGCCAATCTCTGTACCTCCAAATCACAACACATGTTCCACGTGTGGTCACTCAGCCACGGCTCCTTTGGTTTTGGAGGTCTCTCCTGTTGGGTACAAAACGAGAGGTCAATTTAAGGATTGTATTTCAGGATTACCGCAAGTCTACGGCTGCGCTTTAATACCGTCCCCTTGTAGCTCAACCAATTCCCCTCCAAATTGAGACAAGAAATACACAAGTGATTATGTCCAAGGTTTCCTGATCCTGAACTCAACAAGAAAGTAAAGGACCTTTTCTAGACCCTTCGAGGCAAAAAAAACTTGATATTTTTCACTTGTGTCCAAACTGGAGTTCTTCCAAAGTCCAAGCAAATGAATGTAACAAATCGAGTCAAAACAAGTCCATGCAGGTTAGTGGCCAAACCAAGCGCAAGTTGAATGCAAGTTGAATGCAAGTTGAATGCAAGTTGACTTGCATGGACTCGAGAGTCCTTGCGGCAAACGCTAATATAACAGTTCTAAATAACCTGCACCTTCATAACTTACTTTGTCTAAGCCGCCTGAGCCTCTGAGGAAAAAGTTCCACTCAGCATCCAATATGTCGCCTCTCTGTCGAAGGATCTCCCCGCACAGCATGAAGGAAAACACCAGCTTGTGTTGCTCGAACAGACCCCTATATACAAACCACAAGGTGTAAGGCAAGGGTTTATGAATGACTCTTCTAAGTCTCTCTTTTGTCTTCTATAAATAATCCTTAAAACCAGATATCCTCGCTTGCAAACGGTTGGATCTCTTATTCAAGAATTCGAAAAAGCTTCTGCCGATTTTCTTATAAAAAAAAAGAATCTCGTTATGAACTTTTTCATTCCAAGTGGACGTTAGCAATCTCCTGGTAGCTACTATATAGCTGTATAGTTCCACAGCTTTAGTTTAAATGGTCACATTATTAGGTCCCAGTTATTGGTTCTAAGGCTTTTGTTTGGGCCATAAGTCTATTGTTATTTTAGCAATATATTTAATTTGTTTGTTTCGTTTCGATGAGGTTGTTTTGGGGTTATTTATTTATTTATTTATTTATTTATTTATTTATATCTTCTTGCCATTTACCTATTTACAGATTAATAAACAACACTAACAAATTATTATTAATAATGAGTATGGCAAGGAAGCCTATAAAGACGCCTGGGGCTTATGGGCTAAATGGGCTACTTCCGCGTTCTTAAAATTGAAACCGGAGACTCTCCTGCGCATGAGTCTAAAATATTGATGTGGCATAATAAACTGAAATATAGACATTTAAAATTTAAACCACGAACTAGCCAAAGCCACTCAAGTACAGCCATTCACAAACGTAACCCTGAGGTAGGCTGGAACTCAGGGCCTCCGAGTCAAAACACAGCTCGAACTCAGCATCCCGAGTCCAATCGTATGATTAAGCATGAGTAAGAATAGGTACTTAGCATGATAATATAACAAAGCCGGAGGACTGCAAAATTAGGAAGTTTCATGATCATTGCTTAAACCAGGTTCATTCAAAGCTGATTTGGGGAGTTGGACATCGGTTATTGCGCATTAGAGTAGAAATGTGAAAAGCAGAACACAAACCTAGCGACATTTTCATACACGTTCTTGGTGGTGTTATCAAGCAGCAGAAGCAGCCTCTTCTCCAGTGAATCAACCTTCTCACTGTTCTCGATGCATGTGTTAAACAGCTGCAGAGAAACAAAAAAAAACATTCTAGTTATTCCAAAATCTTGCATCAGTTACTTTGACAAAACGTATGTACGAATGATGTTCAGGTATTTTACAGAAAACACTTCCGATAGTTTCTTGACAAAGTTAACCTAAAGCATCAAAACTACCTAAAATGTAACTTAATTGCATCTTTATGGTAGGACGTTAACGCCGTACCAGCTGAGATCCAAGAAGGGTGGAAATGTGGAGTTTGTTCGCGACTTATTCTTTCTAAAGCGGGCTTGATTAGCCATCTTAAAGCCCATGCTACGAGAGGTCAACCTACATAAGTTTAAAGAAGTGGCTACCTTTTGTCAGGAGGAACCAATCATCATTGTACGGTACATAGGATCCACTTAAACTAAGCTTACTACCACGAAATGTATCTTTGGGCCACATGTGGTCACTGAACAATTCTAAAACCTGAGTTAAAAGAAAGAACTGTATTTCATAATGGTTACTGTACATGTTTGAAGTACTTGAGGGAGTACTGGTACATCGGGTCCACTTCAGCCATGCTAGCTACCACAAAATACATGACTGAGCCCCGGGTGGCCACAGGACGGTACTTCTCACGAGCCGTTGAGATCTTCTCCTCGGTTGTCTCTGCTTCCTTCAGTCTTGTGCTGATTACACCCGATGTGACCTGGAACATTTGTTGTTAACCATAGGTGATTTATATTGCAGTTAAAGTAATTATATAATTCAGAGTAATTATATAATTCAGTTATTGGAGGAATAATGCAGGTTTTAGGGCAACTACCCACTACCCCCTCCCTTAGTTAGAGTCAGGGTTAGGCTTAGGGGAGGGGTAGGTTGGTCCTTTCCCCAAAAACCTCCATTGATTTAAAATTTTCATCCTGAATTATTTGCGTCACTACTTGTCTGGTCCGTCCAGCCAGTGGTCAAAACTGGGCCGGTTCGTGCCAGACTGGTCCAGACTATTCATGGATCAGAGCCGCTCAGTTTTCCCGCCCCGGTCGGCCAAAGCGCGGGAGTTTGGCGAGTTGAGGCGGGAAGAAGATCTGCATTCTTAGTCATTCGGTTTCGTAGCCGAAGAGGAGCGCGCGTAAGAGTTCCCGGATTTTGTATGTGACTGGACAGATATGCTGGCCTTGATCTTTCCGCTTGCATAGGCTAGAACCAGTTCAAACCAGTTCTTTACTGCCGGTCAGACCCGTTAAATGGAAAGCACTCTCAGCATCTTGGTTAAAATAGGTCTTTAACCGTAACTAGTCTGGCTCACCTTGGACTCATTCAGTGTGTTGATCAGCACTTCGTCGTCAAGAATATTCCCCTCGGAGTGAAACAATAATTTGAGGATTCTGTCCTCAATGGCTTTCAGCTGATTCTTGTCAGAGTTAATTCTAACGATCAATTGGTTTCTTTGCTCCTCGAGGTCGGGCCTCTCGAGACGTACTACGTCACTAGGAAACAAATTGGAAGAAGTTATACTTGGAGATAAAAACATACAAATAAATGTGTTAGCTTTAATATATACAGTGTTTATACAAATGTCTCGCAGCGTTTTGCAATTACAAGATTGGTTGCATTGATTCCCATTACAGTAATGATTCGAGCTAATCTATGGGGATTACTCCATTCTTTTCTGAAGGTGTGTGGGTTATTTTTTAGTTCACTGACATACATGTAGCATTTCAGGAAACTAGTCCAGCAACAAACGGTGTGGAGTAAAGTTACCAGAATAAATCAACCTTTGGCAAGGCCGAGGATTCACCCCGGGACCTTGGACTGGTACTCAGAGATCTAACCGAATAGACAACTACTCAGAACAGTATCCTAACAATTCTAGTTTACACAAGCTCCCACTAGTGTTCATTTAAGTAAGTGTATTTTAAAGTTTTCTCATGTTCATCCTTGTTGGTCTTGGTACAGAGCTGTTTCAAAAAAAGTTGTCAATGTTCAATAGTCGATACTGGAACCGAAAGGAAATTTGGGTACATTAATACTTAGTGGTAAATTATAACGATAATGATAACAGTGATAATAATTATATTATGATGAACCTACACTCTATATTATGCAAAGTCAATGCTAAATTATGTGTGCTCCTTGAACTCCCAAAGTTCCTTTTAGTTCCAGTATCGACTATTGACTATGACAACCTTTTGTAAAATAGCTGTATTCTTTCTGTCGGTTTCTCCTAGTTTAACAAAATAAATGTGATGAACTTTTCTTTAGTGTATATTAAACGTAGCCTTTTTGCGAACAAGTGAAATAATGTAATTTTCTTCCAATATTCATTCCTGAAAATAGAATTTTCCTTCTTTACGACTGTGACCCATCCCATTCAACTAAGAATACGACGATTCGCCGTTTATAAAGCAATTTACCCAAGCAGCTGATCTTCCAGTCCGGACTTTGTAACCGTGAAGTTAATGATGGTGACTTTGATGCACACCTCAGGAAGGTAATGAGGGTTGGCCAGCTTCGTGGTCATGTAGAACCTGCAGAATATAAAAATGCTTTTTAATACGACTAAATTTTGGTTGTCTATAAACCGGTTATCTCCAAATTTGTGCTGCTTTAAGTAGTGACGGCTGACCGCCCTGCTCGCAGTATTCTAGAAACCGGAGGGTTCAGTGGTTTTAAAATGTCTACTTCGTCACCACGTACTTACAAAACGGTAAAAAACGCCAGCAGATAATCTACAGAGCCATCTACAAGATATTTTCCAACACGCAGGGATGACTATTTCTTGGTTGATTAAACTTAAAAGAGGCATCACACTACTTGCTTTCAAAAGAGCTCTTGAAGATTTAGACTGTTAACTGAAGTTTAATATTTACTGATAAAGGTGTTCAGTGCTCAACTCACTTAAAGTTCTTGTCGTAATCAATGTCACTGTCTCCCAGACGAATGAGCAAACGGCCACCCTGTGAAACAAAAATAACACGGACATTACGTTTAAATCAGATAACAGATAACATTTTTGGTATCGTACCATCAAATTATAAATCATATCACGGAAACCAGTTTCTGATAACCAGATATACCAAAATAAATACCCAAATGCACTAGGATAGTAGTCAGCCCTTAGATTTCTTGCTAATGATCCATGCTTTAAGTCTTTCGGGCAATCGAAACGACTATATGGAAACCGATATTCGACTGTATTGTTTCCATCTTTTGGGAGGATTGCGACGATAATATAGAACTACGTTTTAAGAATAAGACAAATCCAAGAACGCATCAAAATACTATACCACAAAACTTGGCAAAGAAAATATTATTCCTCACCTGAACAAAAGTTTGCTTCAATAAAATCGGCTCAAGAGCAGGGTCCAAGAACTCTCCGACCTTGAGGCAAAAAACAAGTCACGTAGGCATAACGCAATGGCTCGCACAGTTGTTATTGTACTTCGAATAATAACAACAATAAAATAATAATCATAATCATATAAGAAGAATAAGAATACGATTAAGAACGCTTCGCGCTTGGGCCATAAAAGGAAGGAAAAAACTCGGTCCATAACTTGCCGTACGGAACGAGAAAACGAGGCTAATAAGAGGTTTGTAATGACCCACTTCTTAAAATAAGCATAGACATACCAGCCCTCAAACAAAAACTGTCATTACCCACCTCTTCCAATAGCACAGGCATACCGATCCTGATACAGTTCTCCAGAGTACGCAAAAAGTTCTGATCGGTGAGTTTGATGACCTTGAGGCCATTCTTAAGCTCTTTGTTTCGGACCCATCGGTTGGCCTGGGAACAAAGAGCAAAGAGAACCCGCACACTTCAATTTTTAAACTTCACTCAAGCATAAGCAGCTGATTTTAGTTGCTTCCGTTTATTTAACCCATGTTGGGCTCTAGCTAAAAACCACAGGACCTAAAGAAAGGTTGAGTTTAGCCAACGGTGTAACTCGGGACCATGCGGTTAAAAAACAAACTAGAGTAGAGATTGTGTGAGAGCTCAGAACCACTGATTTCAAGTATGGTTCAGAATGGAGACTAAGCTCGAACTTGGGAGTGTTGCTGTTTCTAAGTCTGAAACACTGAGTTTAACAAAAAACATGGAGTGGAGACTGATTGAGCCAAAGCCCAATTTCAAGCACCAAGCTACAAAAGCTGCCGGTGTTGGCGTGATGTGATGTGATGTGATGTGATGTGATAAGATTTTGAGTATCTTAAAATTATGTTGGTGTACATTTATTGGGCTTGACAGTGTACATTTAAATTTGAAGACCAAAGGAGCTAACATTTAAGTAAAGATTAGTTTAAACTTTCGCTATTAAATAATACCTAGAAGAATAAACTGGGATTACACTCTTGTTGAAACAGAGATACTAGCTTCTCATTTCAAGCCGAGCAACTTGAAGTAAAAATCGTGTTTTAAAAAGAAACGGTTTTCATAAAAGTATTGTTAGATTTCAACTCTTAGAACGAGGCGTATTGGTTCTCTGTTCTTTCAGTATTTAGAGCAAATACTTACTTGATCTTGGGGGTCGATCATGAGCGGCCATCGACGACCACGAGTCACGAGGATGGCGTTCTCAGTTGATACCTACAGAGTGAAGATGCCATCCCAGTTAGCAATGAAATATCAAGGCAGATGTTGATTATAAGACAAGTGCTACTAAAATAACTTTTTAAATACCAACAAATAGTGTTGAACGTTGTGCGTTGAACTAAGAGTCAATAATCGACGAGCTAAAACAGTAAAACCCACTTGTAAGAACCGTTATTTTTCAAAACAGTCTGTGATGAAATTTTAGTTATATAATATCTAATAAAAGCTAATAATAGCTAATGATCACCAAAGTTTTCCAAATTTTATCCTATAGGTTCTTAATCCACTGAGTTTTTACACGAGTATAAGAAAGATGTATCACCTGATCTCGCGGTAAACCATCTGCGTTCCACTGTCTGATCTCGAATGGGTCAGCGGACACGTTAATCAGACTAAAATCATCTGAAACAGGTATTTCCATTTCCTTACAACGTTCGATCCATGAAGAGATAAGCTGTATTAAACAAGACCAATAAAGGTAAGAAGAAATTTTAAACTACCACATATTTCAAATTGATAAAGGTATGGACTGAAAACCACAGTATGCATCGAGTCCCTTACTGGATGAAACTCACACAGAGACGCGACTTAACTAAAAAGTAGCCAAGAAACAAACAAAACACTAAACGTTTCTCTTCGACAGTTTCCAATCACGAAGTCCACTAAACTGGCTTACAAAACGAATGTTTTGATCAATCAAATTAAAGGAAATGTGTATACTTTCCATTTTTCTTTTAGTAAAACTAACATAATGTTTTATTGGCATATATTCTTACAAGTACAGTATTGCTAAATCATTTGACAATTATAACAATCAGTAACATATATCATATGGTATCATTTCTATTATTTCATAAAGAGAGTTCATTCTGGGTGGGATCTACAACTACAAGAACAAAATAACAATTATGACCAGGAAACAGGCGTCTAAAACAATAACAACAACAATAATAATATAAAGCAAAGCAGACAACTTTCCTACTTGTAAAAACAAAAGATAAACAAAGTTGATTTAAAACTGTTTTTGTTTTTTGCAATTGACAAGAAAACAACTTTTTGAACTGGATCTGATTCGATGAATAAATGATAGCATTAGAGAAGCGGACGATTTATTCAAAAAACAAGGGCTGCCTATTTTAAGGTCCACGAAATTCCGGAACTGAGCTGATCTTCCGTCGTGAGTCAAACGTCTCCAGAATAAAAAAAAGGGTGAAGTCATCGTTCAAGGGGTGAAAACCTGACCATTTGACTCGCCAATAAAAATATAAACCAAGGCAAAGAACCATGGTAGTTGATGTCAAGTCCTCAACTATTGATTCCGGCAACCAGTTATCGCAATTTTTGCAATAGATGGAGAAATCACAACAAACATTTGTTTCAGTATTTTTCCCCAGTGCTGAAATATCTTGTTTTGTCTGTTCGCCCCAAGGTGTTGTTTAAAACTCTCACCTCCTGTCTGTAGATGCTTGTAAAAGCACCAAAATATGCCACACAGGCCGCTGCAATGAATACGTTGCCAACCACGTTGCCGATTTCCACTTCAAAGGCCTGAGTAACGAAAATAGTATGACATCATGCAATCGTCCTATTGCACATTTTGTACCCTTTGTCCCAATCGTTCAATCGACCAACCAAATAAACTAACAAACCAACCAATCAATCAAGCATTCAGTCATCCAAACTACCAATCAATCAATCAATCAATCAATCACTCAATCAATCAATCAATCAATCAGGCAACTAGTCGATAATTTCAAAATTACATGGAGTGAGCAAACCGAACGAACAATCTGTCAATCAAGACTTTTTGTGTTGTCAGTCTGTCAGTCAGTTTGTCTCTCAGTCAGTCGATCAGTCTGTCTGTCTGTCTGTCTGTCTGTCTGTCTCTCTGGCTGGCTGTCTGTTGGTCGGTCGGTCGGTTGATTGATCTGTACAGCAGTCAATCAATAATCCATCCATCCCGTTGTTCATTTGTCTATTAATCAACCAGTCCGTCTGTTTTCAGTCTGCCCATTCATCTGTTTGTTTACAATGTCTGTATGTCAATCTGTACATGCATATATGTTAATCTGTCTGTATGCCAATTTGTCTGTCCGTCTACTCGTCTGTCCGCCCGTTCCTCTGTGTGTGTGTGTCTGTTTTGCCACTCACCGCCACGTTGTCAGTCCATCTCCCCTGTTCATCCCCAAGAGCTGTGGTCAGTTTGGAGGCTCTCTTCAGCCGAGCGGCCGTCTGTGCAATGTTCTTGGTCAGTGTTTCCTTCTCAGCCACACTGTGGTCGTACATGGCCTGTAACTCAGCAATCTGCAACAAGTAACATGCGTTCAGTTAACCCATCTAGTCTCCTCATCGGGTCATCATTGTCGTGGCTTTCGGGGGATTAATATTGTTTTTGACTACTGAATTCATTACCTGCTTTATTGTGACAATCATATAATAAATCACATTATTTCCAGCCAAAAATAATGGAATTAGCCCTGTTTTGGATTATTTAGCGGGTAGGTAGCTCATAGATTATCAACCAGCGCAAAGTCTAAACAAATAAAAAATTTTTACCTTTCCTTCGACCTCGGCCAAGCTGGCCTGTTTTTCCCTCAGAGTGGCCATGACCTTGTCCAGCTCCTCCTGGGCAGCATGGAGCCTGAAAGACCAAATGAATTAGTCCCAACTATGACAACAAATAGAAAAAGAACAAACTGGAACTTCTAATAACATTCACATAACGTGAAGTTCACCCAATATTACTTTTAAACGAGGTGCATTCCACTGAGTATTGAAACCCATGACTCCCTTGTCACGGAAATACCAAGAAATGTCACCGAATTATCACGTACCGTTGTCGTTTGGGTTCTACTGTCCGGAAAACACGAGCGTACAAGTCCATTGCACGAACCCACATTACCATGGAGCGGCAGGCCTGTGATAAAAAGAAGAGAAAAGATACCTCGATCAGCACCCAGATGAGCGGGGTGTTCACCATATTTGGCTATACAGCTATGTGCATTTGAGGGTATGGTTTTTGAACCCGTTCTGTTCTGAAGTTAGGCATATGTTTTCTAGTCTGGGACAACTAGGGAAAAATCTGCTTATACTTATCTATTGGTATAGTGATGTTAAGTGACCGTTCATTATATATACCAGGGGGTCGGCAATAATAGGGGGTCACGATTTTTTTAATAAAGGGAGGGAGTCAAGGCGATTCCTTAAGTCCTTAGGCAGGGTTTAAGTACATTAAGGGGGCTCATGCAGTTTTGTTTTTAGACGAGGGGGTCACCTGGTTTTTAAACGGTTTGGGAGTCTTGCCAATCCCCTTTCCTTTCCATATCAAAATAAATTCCTTAGTACATGTTATAAAATGACCTTGTCTGAAATAGAGAATGCAGACTATGGTGTCAACGGAAGAGTATATCCCAACCGAATATTTCTGTGAAACCCACCACCCTCAGGGTTATAGTCCAGTGTATTTCTGCTTTCACGAACGGTTACGGATTGGAAGTACAAACGTTACCCACCTTTGAAACTTTTTCCACAACTTCTACCACAAATTTGGGGTTATCAATGTATTTCTTCAGCTTTCGTAGCGTCGAATCTGGAATGTTGTCCTAAAATAAAGGAAGATGCTGTTAGTTAACATTTCACATGTTTCTTTGTGAATAAGCTGTGAGGAACGACAAAAGACAAAAGAAAATCATACCAGATCACAGCATTTCAATCTATCTATCTGTCTACCGATCGATCAGTCAATCAATCAATCAATCAAAATCTACGTCCAATAGTATTGCAACTACTCACGGCAATAGACACAAAATCGAAGTAATCTTAAAGCAGTTTTAGGTTAGGAATGCTTGTTTTTAACGTTTAAGTCAAGGCCATATATATAGGTCTATACTGAAGTCAAGTCAAATTCAATTTCAAAGGAAAGAAGAAGTTGAAGTTAAACTAAAAGTAAGAAACTGTTTTCAAAGTTGATGGAAAGCCAAGAATCTCGAAGCCTAAATCGTCGGCAAAGTTGAACTCCAGAAAAAACAACAGTCAAAAGCAGAGGCACCTTGTCATAATCCATCAACATCTTCAAAAATCCAGCATTGCCAAGCAGAGTTTTGGCGGTGGCCCAGTCTGGTCTGATGAGAGAATGCAAAAATGTAGTGTTGTTTTGTTTAATTTTATGCCATCCAAACAACAACTGTAATAATACTAATAACTAAACAACAACATTACAACCAAGGGTAAATGGGGTGAGACAGGGGAAAGAAACAAAACTTTCGTCCCCTTTGCAACATGATCCCTACATTTCAAAAAGGTAAGAATATCTCTGCAGAATTGTTTAATTTTTTGCAACTACATTCTCTTCAAAATATAGGT
The DNA here is from genome assembly GCA_025403585.1 of Parazoanthus swiftii. Lineage (NCBI taxonomy): Eukaryota > Metazoa > Cnidaria > Anthozoa > Zoantharia > Parazoanthidae > Parazoanthus > Parazoanthus swiftii. Next base: position 2,742 of record JAOBYE010297985.1, on the reverse strand, counting down.
AGAATCTGGTGTTTTAATACTTGTTCTGGAAACGAAAACGAAAATACAACAAATAAATGACGAACTTATGAAATAAAGAAGTACTCTGGTCCGAAAAATTTGGTATAAAATTTTCCTGTGGCCGTCTGGTAGCTCTGCCATTTAAGTTAATTTACGATGATGATGATGATAATGATGATTGTGGTGGTGATGATTTCGTTGTTTCTAGTGGGGGTGTTGGTGTTCGTGGTGAAGACGATGATGGTGATGGTGATGGTGATGGTGATGGTGATGGTGATGGTGATGGTGGTGATGATGATGTTGATAATTATGGTA
>JAOBYE010297762.1:0-30964 GCA_025403585.1 Parazoanthus swiftii | reverse complement strand
ACACGCACGCACGCACACACACACATTTTGTTGTGACATTATACTTTAGATGTATGAATCCATGTTTTCTGGGTCCCCCTCCCCCCTGTTTCCACCTGGTAAGGCTTAGAAGAACGACAGGTTACATCGGTAGGGTTCGTACACTCTCTCAATTATACCAATTCAAGGCCTTTTGGCAACGAATTCAAGGCCTTTTAGGGATTCTCGGCACTGAATTCAAATACTTTCAAGGACTTTTAGGCATTGAATTCAACGACTTAAGTCGTCTAGACGAACAAGTTACTGTACGATAGGGCTTTCACACATGAAAGAAATATGTTGTGTTATAACTAGATGATTGCTTTTCACGCTGTCGGCCTTTATTTCAATTTAAAGTGAGAAAAATCACCAGAGCAACAAAAATACGATATGTAGATATTTTAGTGTATTTTTCAAGGCCTTTCAAGAACTGTATGAACCCTGACAGAGCTCGTACGCTTTTAATTTTCAGGTAAACAAGGACCTTCAAAGATCGTACTACTAGCCCTGTACAACAATCCCTCCCCTTACACAAAAAAAAACATTCTTACCCTGAGTAGAAAGGTCAGCTTAGAATCCCTGTAGTGAACATGTCTCTGTTTACCGTGTGTGATATCCACAAGTGCCATGATCACATTACCGAGGGCTGACAGTGAACGGTTGATGCTACTCGCTTCCTAGATTACGAAAGACCAACAGCAAAAATAGGTTTTAACCTTGACTATTAAGCTTCAACACTGTTATACTGAAAGCCTTTGTGGAGAATGAACAAAAGAGTTCATTCGTTCGAGAAAGACAGCCGGTCTATACTAATCAAAAACGAAACGCACGGTTGGCCAATAATGCAGTCTATTGCCAACTAAGCGAAATGCGGATAGAAAATGGGGAAAACGCGGCCACGACTGTATCTTACCTCGAGTAAAAACCGAACGCTTCAAACGCAGTTTTGTAAAATTGATAAAAAAAAGTTGACTCTGGTTAAAACAGTTTAAAATGTAAAACGTTTCGGGCACTTCAGTTGAACTGAGGAAGGTCACTGCGGTGATCGAAACGTTTTACATTTTAAACTATTTTAACCAGAGTCAACTCTTTTATCAATTTTTCAATTTCACCATGCCTAGTTACAACCACAGCATTTTTAAACGCAGTTTTAGTAATCGTTTCTTAAATTATATTTGACATTTTCAATATGTAATTAGTATTTTGCAGTTAGCTATTGAGATGTAAACTTTAACGGTTGTTTAAAGTCATTTTTAAATAAAGACCTTTATAATACATGTAGACTAATGAGCATTAGAAGCAATATCATTACAATACAATACAATACAATACAATACAATACAATACACTTAATTGATTTTTTCCATATGGGTTTTTCAAAATCTATTTACATATTTTAAAACTTTGTTCATTACAATTGCTAATTGAAATTATATCGAACTAAAATTAAAACTAAAACTATTTTAATGTACAATGTTTAACAATAGCTTGTACAGTAATAAGAATACTCGAAATACCGTTCTAGAAAGGTACAGACCCTGTATACTGGTTTGACCGGAAAGGATATTATTATTTAGTATAACGGTCATTGCATGATGAGCAAACAATAGTTACCTTCAGTCTCAGCCCCTCGGCATGAGTGTCCTTTTGTCTCTCTGACCCTGCCAAGTCCACTAAGTGCAACTTTGAAACCTTAATGTTTGACATTGTTCCCTTTTTTTCCTGTGTATGGAAAAACAATACTAAAAGTGACAATCACAGAATAAGGAGAATCAGCGCTGCAGTCAATTCTGACACCACAACGGTTACCAAAAATAATTAATATTCACATCATTTTCAACTTGAGCCACAAAAAACAACTTCACAAACCGTTCTGACTGGAAAAATGATTGTACAGGTAAGAAAAAGTAATTTTAAAGTTATCTTTGATCTTAAAAGTCGGCCATGTCACGCTGGAAACTCCTAAACTTGGTTAATATATTAACATTAATTTTGTTTTTATTAACCTGATTACTATTTTTGCATCGGCGTTTCCGTACGGTATTTTGTAAAACTTGCAATTTACTACACGTTAGTGCACTTTACACATGTATGATATAACATTAAAACATTGCTGGTAATTTTTCGCGCGCTTTTTGTATGGCGCGAGCGTGCATCTATAACTCGAGAGACGTACGCCCGTTCGTCTGTTAAATCGCGTGCTCGCGTTCAACCAATAAAAACGCTTTAGGAGCTAGGCTCTAGACGCTTGGAGAACTTTGTACGTTATCAGCTTACGTGCATTTTTTCTTAGAAATACTGCTTAAAGTGGCAGAGGCAATATTCTAAGAGAAATGGTCCATACTTTAGTTGTGCGTCTACTGAGTTATGGATGCACTTGGGAAATTGCGAGAGCACTCGAGAAGCTAGAGAAGCACTCGGCTTCGCCTCATGCCACTCTAATGCTTCTCCCGTGCTCTCACAACTTCCCGCGTGCATCCATAACTAGAAAGAAGAACACTAAGCATGGACCATATCTTAACTAGAACTACTTAAGGTAAATATATAAACAACAGCATCAACCACTCTTTGCATCAGTGGCACTTGTTACAATAGTTTCAACCGATTATATGTATGTCATGATGTATACAATATATACGCTTGTACCTTATATAAGAATATTCTGATTGACTTCTGATTGGCTTGATTATAAATATCTTTTATAATGTACATGTACCTTAGACATCAGATCAGATCACTTTTTACCTTGGACTCTAATGTGACAGTAAACACTGCATGGCTCCGACTGCTTTCTCTGTTCATGGAAGTTGATGCCACTCGTCTGTTCAGCCATCCTGAGTTGAGAACCTAACGACAGAAAGAATACTTAATAATAATAATTATAATAATAACAGTAATAATGATGATGATGATGATGATAATAATATTGATAACAACAAAAACAACAACAATAATAATAATAATAACAATAATAATAATAAAAATAGTTATAGAAAGCTCTTAAAAGTGCATGTTGCTGTGGGTTGGTATAATTATTAACAATTAAAAATAAAGACTTTCAACTAAAAATGAAAAAAGATATATAACTTAAACTGGTGTGACTAGATGAACGTTTAAAGAAATAGGTTTTAAAGCTAGGTTAGACTGAGATGAGCGGAGATAGTTCGGTAAGATATTCCAGAGTTAGGCTAGACTGAGATGAGCGGAGAAAGGTCGGTAAGATATTCCAGAGTTAGGCTAGACTGAGATGAGCGGAGAAAGGTCGGTAAGATACTCCAGTGTTAAGAAGCAGCAGTAGAGAAGCTTCTACCACCACACACTGTACAGGGAGACACTGTTTTACTGTAGAAGGAGGAACGGGTAATAGGTTTTAAGATCTCCGTTTTTAGTTCAAAATCTAAAAGTAAGCAGTGGACTGGAGATTGACACGTACCCTGTATGCATCTCTAGCACTAGTGACATCTCTCTCGAGCAGCCCATCCACAAAGACTCCTCTTTTGATGTCCTCTCGTAGAGGGAGGCCAGTGGAGGCCGGATCCAGCAAGTCGAAGATCTGCTCATTATAAATCTCAAGGAAGGAACATCGGCACAGGAATTCTACTCTGTCACCTTGCTGTAGAATATTTGTAAAAATATAGAGTCGTCACAACCTCGACCAATGGACCCTGGCCATTAACGTTTATTACAGTGGATCATTTTGCGAAACCGCGATATAACAAGGCTGCCAAAATAACAGCAAAAGCTTCGTTATATTGGGGTTGCAGTAAAAAGGCCAATCCTATAGGTCATATGCATTTGATTTATTGTGTGATACAGGTCCGTAGGCAGGATTTTTGTTGGGGGGGGGGGGGTGCAAACTTCGTAAACTTGGACTCTTCAAAGCCAAATTTATGGGCCAAACACATTAAGGCCGTTTTTTTTCTAAGTCGTTTCGATTTACGGTAGCACCAACTGATACGATAAATGCGGACCTTTTTGGGCTCGTGTGTGTGTGTGTGTGGGGGGGGGGGGTGCGTACGCACCCCGCACATCCCCCCTTGCCTTCGGGCCTGTGATATACGGAACCAGAACCTAGCTCGAAACTTCCGGAATAAAATGTTCGAATGCAATATTTGTTATAATTGGTATTCGTTTAGCCTGATATTTCAGCCGTCGCAAGTCAAAAAAACTTCGTTATACCGGGGTAAAAACTTGTCCTTGGGATCCAGAATATAGTTCGTTGAAACAGGGATTTCGTTATAATGGAGTTTGCTATATCCAGGTTATGTTATGAATACAAATAAGTGTTAGTAATTTCGCCGGGCCCAAAAAGATTACTTCGTTTTCACGAGGACTTCGTTGTATCGGAGTTCCACTGTTCACACAGAACGTTTACCAGCCACATTTCCGATGCATGTCTACTTTCACTAGTCTTATGCTGAAGAGCTAATCGACATGCTTACACCCTCGTACCTTCTCTATTTCTCTGTTTATCAAGCTAAACAGGTACTCAAATCCTCTTGGAATAACTCCTCGGAGCTGATGAGAAAAACAGTCTGCCTCTCCTTCTGCTGGCCCTGCGGTATGATGGACATGTATTAATACTAACAGTTTATTCGTCCTGACCAACACACATAATGTTCTGACATTGCTCTCTCTCTCTCTTTCTCTTTCCTTCTTTGTTTATGTCCCCGTGTACAGCAAATGTACATTAGATACATTGTAAGAAAGAAACGTGTCCCAACCCACCCCTCCCCTCGTAGTTGCCTTATTTACATGTACCTCTCCATTACTGTAATTGTACACTTTATAGTTACACTGTAGAAACCCAAGGCAAGGTCTTTTTATTGGGGGGGTTGGGAAGGGGGGGTGGGAAGGGGGAGGGCTTAGAGTGATTTTTTGGGGAGGGGACGGTGGCTTATTTTCAGAAAATAGTTTTACGATACTTTCTGCACACAGTCCTAATAAAGTGTATATAGTGTATTTACAAACTACTTGTTAACCAAGAATGAGGTCTGTATGGGAATTAGTGAGAGCAAGGTCAATTGGCCAAGGCCAAAACTTGATATTTCTTATAAAAAGAGGACATTATGAGGTTACCGTAATAAGTAGTTTTTTGTTTGGTGTAGGTCATTAACAATAACACAATAATGACCATGGGCATTACAGGGAATCCAGACTATTCAAGAACCAACCAGAATGTGCAAAAAACCTTGCCATGTAATATATGTTTATATTTAAAATACATATATGATGTAAGGGCTATTAGAAATAATTTCAATATTCTTAGTTCCTTTCTTTGTAAAGGGTTTAATTATGATGAAAAGAGAGACGGGTAACAACCAACTTGACTTCATGCAAAAACTTATAAACTATACATGAACCTGTATACAAATTCATTTACTTCTTAAATTCAACACCAAACATTTTGTACTGCTGACATAAAGTTTTTTTTGAACATAATTAATTTAAAAACTGGATTTCAGAACTTACCAAGCATTGTAAATGTTTTTCCTGATCCAGTTTGGCCACTAGAAAGAGATAAAGATAAATTCTGATATTTGGACTATGACTAATTGATCTTAAATTGCAATAATGCATAATGTTGCTATTTAATGTTATAAATTTATCATTCTTATAGAAATATCAACAAGTGTTCACAGTGTTATTAAAATAAATATATAATCTATATATAAATGTGAAGATAAAACTGTATTAAAACTATTAAATTGTCATTACTTTTGCACCTAGTGACAATCATCAGACTCCTGGCAAATTATTGCAGATATATGTACACACCATGAAGTTTACATGAACTGCAAAATTCATGTTGAATTTATTGAGCTTTAATTTCCAATCTATTTTTTTTTCATTTTAAACTTCTTATTTTGCTAACTTGTTTAAGTAATCAGGAGTGAATTTCCCATATTAATAATAGGAAACTGAAAAATATGTTAAGTTATGTATCATTTTGTACAGGTATCTGTAATGTCCTATCATATTATTTATAACATACACATATATGTACTGTCAGTAATAAATTATAATGTACAGTACATACATATCTAAAAAACTTTTTATTATATATACTGTAACTATATTAAATGTTATGACAGTTATAATGAATGTTTTCTTACTAGGCAAAAATTGTCCCATTGTAACCAGCGACACATCCTTCAACAATCCGCTTCCCAACAGCACCAAATACCTCCTCCTATGGAGTTATTAGAACAGTTTACAGATTAAATTCACCTGACATGCACAAGTAAGTTAGGTAAAGTAATTGCATGAAAATATACAATTTGAAGGGATGACGATTTGACTACTTTGAAGGTATGTAAAGAAATGGATAAGTTTTTCAGGGTCAAATTGTATACATGTATAAGTATACACTACTTTCACAATTTGCTCCAGTGACCATAAACAACAACTTCAGGTCAAAGTCAAGTTCCAAGTTTTCATACATTTGCTGTATTTTGGCCCCACTGGCCTCGACTCAAAGTTATTGTTCATAGCTACTGGGGTGTACATGCAAATATTATGAAAGTGGTTTTCTTTGCCCTTCAAGTTACATACAACTATCTGGTACCTGTGTGGTGTTGATGTCTGCAACATGGTCATATGTGTAGGACTTGGGTTCCGGCTTGCACTGAAGTTGAATTGAATTCCCTGATGTGACCTCCAAACAAGGTGTGCGATCAACCTCTGACTCAAGGTTCTTGGCTGGGGGTCTTACTCGTACATAAACTTTAATATTATCACCCTGGCTACTGCAAACAGAACAAGGGATCAAAACAACACTTATTGGTAAATAACAAATGTTTTGACTTTGTATGCAGTACAAAGTCTACAATTCTGCTATTGAATCTGTTTCTGGATCTGAAGAAATTTTCTTGAGGTCTTTTGGATTCGAAGTCTATGTTGTGACAACTTCCCCTCCCCCCCCCCCCTGCTGCATATATACAAATTTATATATAATTGTGCATCACCAAATTTATAGTATTAATTTATACACTAGTATTGTGGCTATAGTTTGGTAGCACTGGAACATAAACTTGCAGAGCATGCGAGAATTTTTTAAAACAGTCTCCACGAACATTTCAAGAACTTGTAACATTAATATTTTGCTTTCATGTGCTTGACTTTATGTGTCTGGCCCAATGCCATCAGACAAAAGCCAGGATTTAAATGAAAACAATGATATATCTTTTGGTGCTTACAAATTAATTGCAAACTACAGTCCCAGCCAACATCCTTAGCACCTACATGTAAAACACTCATATGCAGACAGACGTTTTCTATTCATGTCCCCTCCTCATCCCTATTTAATTTATTGTTGGTATAAAATAACTGAATATGTGTTTTTTCTAATCTATTATAGTTACAGAAAAAGCTCTTCAATCGCAAAACGTAATTGAAGGCCAGCAGTCAAGAGAGGAGATAGCTAGCATATGTTGTAGTCATTTTGTTATGTTTCAGGCCTGTTACACCATCTCTAGCCAAGATTGTAGCAAGCATGTATGGTAGTTCAGATCAGCACGGTCATATACTTGCACTTATGAAAATTAATTGTGCAGTATAGATGCACCCAACACTTCATAAGACAGTATATGTTGCAAACTAACACTTACAGTTATTTGATACTTTACATATTATAGTAAGCACAAAGTAGTCTTTCATTTACTGAAGTTTCAATGATGTGTTCTCATGGGTAGGATCGCAATTTAAGACAATTTAATAAATTTAATATACAACCTACCAAAGAACCATTTCTGCTCCACCAAGCAGTTGACATGTGTTAACTCAACACCGTAAAGCACCAACTGATATTTATCACCAAATATCTTCGGATCATGTTTTGATTCAAATATGAAAATATTTTTGCTGAGAACTGTGAATTGAACTTGGATTGTGAAAGAAGGCACACTTACAAAGCTTATACACATGTACCATATAAATTAAAAGCAAGGAAAGCAATTGATGCTTTTTTTTATCAAATTTATGTCTTTTAGGGAAAAAATGTCTCAGTGTCTTACATTAAGTTTGCATGTGATCAGGCAAACACCAGGTGTGTGTTGTCAAAGCTTATCACATTGGCACTGACATTCAACCTGTCACCAACTACAGTATATAGAATAATGTGTACAGTATATACTAATTACTTGTTTAAATTTATGCAAAAGAATGGACACAGATGTGCAATGTAAAATATGTTAACTTACATGTATAGTATTATGTTATGGTAAATGTTGTTAGCCAACTATAGTTATTCAGCAAAAAAAATAACTTGGACTCATTTTGTTACAAGTTTTACAATTTAATATTAGAATCTCACACCCATTCTTTAGAATAACATGACGGTTGTATTCAGTTCCAAATCATGTTATTTATAAATATTTAATGCGTAATAATTTCACCTGACTAGAAACAAGCTTAAATACATATAATTGATAATTGTTATAACTGTGGCTAACCACTAGCTTGCAATAATTATGATTGTTAAATCTTTAATCACTGGCTAAAACACATTTGATCAATAACTTTCCATAAATTTTATGGAAAGTTATTGATCAAATGTGTTTTAGCCAGTGATTAAAAATTTAAGCAATGAAAAGAAAACAGATCCCACAACACTAAAAGTTCTATAATAAAAGAAATTATGTACAGAACTTTTTTGAAACAGTGTTAGGGAGATTCAAATGACTAATGTACATGTAACTCTCACCAATACTGTTTGCATGGTAACTAATTAAAATAAATATAACTTCCATGATAGTACTTTAATATTTAAAATATTCAGAAGCATTTTACACCGAAAGAGAGACAATATATATGTATAATTTAATACAAAGATATAAAAGATGATCAGTAAAAAATTAATGTTAAAACTAGCTCAATCTCTCATGATACATTAAAAATCAGATTTTAAATGCCATGCAAATCATGCTAACACGTTTGCTTTAAAAATTCACAAAATATTGTTTATACTGGTAATACTGTAGTGAAAGACTCATTTTTGTAGAAATCCAACATGGATTATTACTACAAAGTCTGTCAATGTTAGTTGTTCCCATTCCCCAAACAAAGTTATTCTGCGACTGGGGAAATTTAGTAGAAACTGTGTGACATTCACAACAGATAGCCACAATTGCAAATAACATTGCTACTGTTGTGAATTCCCTGGTTTCCACTTGTTCATGGTTATAGTAATGGGAGCAATTATTATATAGAAAAAGGGCTTTAGTAAGTCTTTATGAAACCAGAAATTCAAGAAAGATCGCTGGTCAAATTTCAGCCTTCTTTTTACTGAAAATTCACATTGAATCCAGACTTACTATACTTTCAACAACTATTAATTAAGGGGGAACTTTGCAGTTAAAATTTTATCAACCAAAATATATAGTAATTTTTTATATTATTTAGGTCAGCTGGGAATACTGCAACAGGTGGCCATACTTGACAATTAGATAAAAAAGACGTTTTTCTTTTCATTTTCTCATTTGCATAGGACACAAAATGTAAGCAAAATACCGCCAAATTACTGCTTGATATTTTTTGCAGACACATCAGACTAGCGAATTTCTACAAATTAAGACATATCTAGAATTACACTACCAATACTAAATTTAAGAACTTTAAGATAAAACAAAATTTTAAAGTCTAGCTAAAAAGAGGTAACATGTACATGAGTTTTAAAACAATATTTTGAAAAGATAAAACGTCTGGTCAAAATGCAAATCCACCAACGTGTAAAAATTCTATATTATAATCGTTTGAACCCTAAAATAGTTTTTAAAATGCAAGGCTAAAACCTTTAAATTTATTTTTAAATTCTATCTGTAAGAAACTGTTAAATTCTCTTTACACCAAATAAAGATCCGATAACCTATTAAAACATGTACAATGTCGTGTAAACATCTGAGAGACGCACAGAAACAGTGTAAAAATCCACTCAAGCTTTGGGAAAATTATGTGTATCATTAGTCCATACAAGCAGAGCCACATCTTCGAGCGGGTCACTTTATCGAGATTTCAAACAGTAGGACAGAAAGAAAGATATTATAACAAATCCACTTCTCGCGTTTCAAGAAAGCTTGTTTTAATTATGTTTTAGATTAATTTCCCAAACAAAGCGGTTTTATAGCGCCCCAGAGAACTACAACCGACTTCCAGAAAAGATGTTCTCAAAGTGATCAATGAATAAAAAAAACGAAAAAATACGTACATTGATCCTGCTTTTTATCCTATATATAGCATTCGGTCAATGAATAAATGCCTCGAAATATATTATAATTATTCCAAGCGTACTGAAATTTACAACTATAACTATATAAAGTGCATCGTGCGTAGAAACTTACGATCTTGTTCGCGAAATGAATTTTAAGAATTAAGATACCATAACAATGTCATACCTTTCACCTCCTTCGGAATTTCCATGTTCTGTGAACACAAAAAAAATGAGTTAGAGCTCACGTTCCTTCAAGTTTTAATTCAATCATAAATCAACACCGAAACACACAACTTCGGTAGACTCTACGAAAACAACATTCACCTTTGGAAATAGGGACACGAATTCTCATTTCTGAGCGACTACAACTAACGTAAATTTTCAAACATAAAAATAAAAGTAAAGTTCTTAAGAGGAAATGGTAATTTCGTAGCCAGAAAAGTGACGAAAACTACGAAATAATCCGCGAACAGGAAAGTGTAGGCCGTTGATTCCCTTTTTCGGTCCTGCCGCCCTTTGGAAACTTGAAAATCAAATTTCGCGCTTGCTGCGCATGCACCAACTGTGTTGGGGTCACGTGTCATGTCTTGTCACGTGTCATGCCTTAATTGCCCGCACTTTCGAGTCTTTCGATATAAATGCAAGCTCGAAATCAAACTTTAACTTTTTAAGATAACTGTTTTCCTCCTCAGTTAACTCCCAACTTTCACAACTCATCAAAGTTGCATTTTCGAAACTTTTCAAGTTCGGTCTAAAAAGTTTTTGAGAGCATAAAAGATATAAATTTTAAAATAAATTGTTCTCTGTTGGGGAAACTGAAAACACTAATACAATAATATTTTGGTACTGCTACTTCTTTATAGCTTTTCACGCTTTGAAGCAAACGAAAAGCAATTTGTTTGTACAGGTTTTAAGCCCGAGTCTGTCTTTTTGAACTGTCAAATTGTTTTTCAATCGTTTGATATTAGCTGAAAACTGTTTAGCGGGTAGTGTCACTGTGAAAGCGGCATAAGATACAGTTTTGAACAAATTCGAGTCAGATGTGATATTGAGCGCGCAAACTGATTCGCCAAACAAACTTTTTAAAAGTCCTTAAGATAGTTTGTGATTTTCATCAGTATGTTAGAATACCTAGACTTCAAATCAAAGTTTTGCTTCACTCTCAAATAACTTTAAATCTCAATAAAGCGTGGGTTTTCTTTGAAAAAACGTAAACCAGAACAAAGTTAATTCATGGACTCTCGACAATTTGATTTGGAGTCCACTGTGATATTGCGCGCGCAAGAAGTTCTCAGACTTGACCGGAAGCCCTGCTACAGATATTGCCCTGGATTGTCCGTAATTATCAAGGCAACAAGGCGCAATTAATGCTTAATATCAAAGTTTATCACTGTTTACTTTCAACTGAGCTTGGGGTTGTGAAATAAATGAAAACTCGATTTGCCTCTGTAACTCAGGTTTCAATCTCAAGCTGCAAGCACGGCGGCCATGAGTGTCCTAATTGTCCGCTGACTGCATTGCAGGCGCATGATCATGAGTCACTCAAACTATTGCAACTTTGGGGACTAAATAGCAGATACTAACATAACAATATAACAATGGAAGTTGAGGACTAAATATCATTACACTCGAGCTTTCGCTATCTATTTTTGTTGTGGAATTTGTTACTGGCTTTTCTATTTAAAGAAACTGATTATTTCGCCTTCGTAATCTTATTCAGTTCAAATACTGTTGATAAGAACCTGAAAAAGTGATTCCACTTCGAATCGAATTGTGTTTTGCAGCAACAAATGAGCTATGAAATTAGTACATTTCTACTTTTTTTTACAACGCGCATGGTCAGAAGTAAAGATTTTGCTATGAGCTGACCAAATACCTTGTAACTTTCATCAGCTTAATAAAGTTGATCGTTGAAGAGAAGTTCAACAGTTTTATATATTTCGGAAAAAGAATTCAAAACTCAAATTTTGGCTAGATATTTTACAACATGGTCGTAGTTCTACAAGTATCTGGAAGCTGCATATTAAAAAGTCATAATGATGAAACGCAGTATAAACTATATATAACTAAAAGCTGGGGTCAGTTGAGGGATTCCTGCGCCCCAAGATAAGCAAAGCAACAGTTATAAAACAATCTGAACAGTAGAAAACTTGTTAAGGTCGCCACTCAAAACATGGTTGCCACAGAAACAGGTTAGTCAATTAGTTAAGACAAGTTTTTTTAATATAAATCCGGGGAAAAGTCACGAAATCTTTAACGGTTCAGCAGGTACATACTTAAGAAACTGCACAGGCACTGACTTTCAGCAGAATACTTAGCCAGTCGTTTATAACCAGATCTAACTAAACTTGTAGACAATCCTGCTTTTTATCTATTTAAGGTATCGATCAATTCGAAATTACAACATCTGCCTCAGGCAACCCACGGGCATTTGACGAAACTCTGAGCTCGGGGACCGAGAATTTGAACCAAAGGGAGGAGGGGGGGGGGGGGGGGTTATCTGAGCAAACAACGAAATTAATGCAGATTCATTTTCATATGAGAAAATTTGACCAACAACGATTTCAAAAATTCAAATGCCCGAGAGTCGCCCGGGAAGGGATGTTTTGAATTGATCGATACATAATTATTTCAAACTGAACGTATTACAATTGCTACATCAAGGTGAATTTCATCAAATATTAATGTACAAAATGTATATAAACAACACAACCACCACTCTGCTTTAAGATGGCGTGCCTGCACGAGTGGTCGTATGGCTGTGCGTGCGTGAGTTAGTACTTCTGTGTGTGCGTGTATGTATCTGCGCGCACGCGTGTGTATATGCCTGCACGTAGGTGTGCGTGTGTGCGAGTGTGTATTGCCCCTGCACGTACATGTGTACGTGCGTACACGCATCAGCAACACTGACTGAGCATGTGTCGTTGTGTGCGCATGAGTGTATATGCGTGTATGCGCATAAAGAAATGTAATCGTTATTTGCGTAAAGGTACAGACAGTGATAAACTATGACTTTTTATTTCAGATTTGGAAACCGACACGAGCGAAAGTCCGACCTAGGAAAACTGAGGAAGTCACCAGGGGCTGATCCAGAAAGTTAAGAAAGGGAGGGCCGGGACCCTAATTCTGGAAAGAAGTGGCCGAAAAACAGTATTTGGAAGAGAGTTTCGGTGATTTTCTTTTAAATCTTTTGTAAAAGTCTTGACAAAAAGGGGGGCGCAGCCCTCCGGCCCCTCCCCTAAATCCACCCTTGGTCATTGATAGGAATATATATACCTATATATGTACGTATACGTACAGCATAACCAATCATTTCAGTATTCTCAGATCAGTATAAGTATTTACTGTAATGGGACTTTAGATGATTCTAAAGCCGTGCTCAAAACTTTAATACTTAATGTAGGTATTATCTCAACCAAATTTTAGGTTTCATCTCAACAAATTCAGCCTGGTTTCAACTAACAAACGGTTTGAACTGTGCTTTTTTTAAAGAGCTGTATGAAATTTAACCTCAACGCGCGGGATGAAGTGATTTAAAAATGCATGACTTGGCCGATCGTAAATGCGAATTTTATATTCTTGAAATAAAAAATATCTCTCACGCGTTTGCTTCGCGTGAGATAAATTTCATCTCTTACTTGAAGATAGAAGGGGGTTTTCTACTTTGCCCAGTAATATCGTCTATAATCATACACCTAAAGAGTGAAAATGCAGATAAAATGGGATAACGACAGGAATATCGATGATTATAAATGGAAGAAAAAAGAAAAGGTACGGTAAGAAAACATTCTTGTAGTATTCTCAATTGCGTTATTGATTCGAGACCTCAAGGCAGAAACGAAAAAGGTTCAAGTTATCGGTAGTTCGAATTATCGAGAGTAAAATGGTGAGAAAAGGAGTTGCAAGGAGAATGAATTCAGTGCGAATCAACTGCATTTGTGTCGTGAAAAAAATATGCGTTGGGATACCTTGAAAAGTTTTCCATCAGGCTTATAAGCAAGACTGGGAGTGAAAACCATGTTTGCAAGACGACAGTTAAAAGTATTGCTTTGATTTAAACTGAACTTGGTTGCCAAACTAATGAACGCCAAATTAAGTCAGCCTTCAAAATTGGTTGAAATTTCAGCCTTTGCTCCCTAGTTACAGAACGACGGGACTCCCGCGACATTTCGTGATACCACCATGCTGAACAATAATCGAATATTCTCTGTTTACTGTGCAATTAGCAGCAGCTTTTCAAAGTCTTTCTTCAGACAATACAGTGTATATCCGGTGGCTGACCGCAACTCAACAGGAAAATTTTGTGAGGTTTAGATAGCCACTTCAAAACTGAGAATGTGAAAAGGCAGCCGAAAACTCAAAACTTACGATAATTGAAGCATAAATTACAAGAAAATTTATGCCGAATTTATGGTGAAACATGATTGAATTTAGGAAAACAAATTGTGGCACACATGCCACACTTAAACTAAGCATAAACAGATTTCTTTTTTCTCTACCGACCGTACCCCTGTTCTAGCTGACTTAGTTATAGTTAGGAAATTTTTTGCTGATTCCTACAGTCAGCTCTTTAAACAAACTATATTTTGCCGCATTTATCAATTTGCACTGTTTTTTTCCCTTGCAGTCCGTAAAGTCAACAAACTTTTATCTCATAAACTTGGTCCCACGCAAAGTTCCGTCGTGATTTATGTCGAGTTGGAAACGAATTTGAGCTCTGCTTATTAAATTTAAAGGCACTACAACGGCGATGGTTTACTGTTTGGATGAAAATCATTAACGGTGGATCATTCTACACCACAGGGTTATCTCAGGTCGTCTTTAAACATTACTTGGGGATTAAACTGTCCAAACTTCCGACAAACAAGTATTCACAAAGCCGGTCTTTTATAAACACAATATGCAGTTAAAGGTTCCAAACTTGGCAGTTTGAAATTGTATACGCGCAAGAAAAGCCATAAGACTTTATCATTGTCTACGACAAATGGTTTGCTAATGACAAATAGGGGACAACTTGACAGCCAGGTAATTCACGACCATGTGCAAGCAAAGGACGATGGAAAATTTAGAGGTTATCGGAGCCGATAGTAGATAGGAAGTGTCATATTTAACACTGTCACGAAGGCCTTAAATGTTCGACATCTATTGCATGCATTTGAGTCAAGTTCTCTTTAAAAAGTTTGCACCGTTTTAAATCCCAAATGGCTTGTTATGTGTATGCTAATGAGGTATTGTGCAACTTTTGATTTCTTATACAAGCAAGTGACAAGAGTTTGAACAAAAATTAAGTTGCGAAATTCTTATTGGACGGCGAGAAAAGCGAAAATGTAGCTCATTTATCAGCCGTCTTTAGTCATGTTTGTTCAGTAAATTTCTGTGCTTCACGAGTTTTCTTGTTAGTTGTTACCAAATTATTTTTGGTTTAGTCATTCACGAAAGCATTCGATTGGATTAACGTCAGGGGAGTTTTAGCACGATAACTATAATTCTATATCACGGTCCGTGAAAGAGACGCGCTATAATTAAATAAGTTTATATCTAACTTATTTACTTACGGGGCACGAGTGAAATTGAAACGCGTTGCTACAAAGCCAGCGACCAAAACAAAGAATCACAGAGTATTTCCAAAAGTACATACACAACTATCGTAAAATAAATCATTCAGAACATAAATCAAATCATACGTATTTTTCTTAGATGCAGTATATTAGGAACCTTGCAATCTCCCATAACTTTCAGCAACCCAATTGAGATTTATAAACCCTTGGCTAAAGCGCTTTGAACAGATGTCAACGCTCTGAGCTTCGTAGTGAAATACAGTAAGATACTGGTAACTCATTCAAGCTATTTCTCATGATAATACCACTTAACATACCAAGTCAGCCGAAAACCTTAAGACTGGGAGAGTGAAATGAACAGGCGATAATCGTAAGTGAGTGGACTTCTTAAGTACTCTGTAGTCTGTATATTTTTGTATACTCACTCGTTGAGCTGGCTTGGGAATTGCTATTCAGATCTGAACTGGTTTGCTCTTGACGGCTCATCAGTGTAAAATCCTGCTAGCCCACGCATCAAAAACATAATGTAACACACTGCCACTCTAACTCGTTGCCCTGAAAATGAGAGGACAGCTTAGCATTTCCAGTCCTTTTGTACGCCATCTAAAAATAAATTATCCAGCGATTTGTGTTGTCCCGATCAGGGATACAACTTGACGCATGCGCAAACACGCTGTTAATTAAGTTTTGTTTACAAGGACAAACTGTTTTCCATCTGAATACAGTGTCCTTCACACGTAATGCTGAACAGTAATTGATATTTGTAAATGCTGCTATGTACCACAAAAGACACCGACTAGCTTTACTATATTAAGAAAAAACGGCCTTCAACGATGCTTGAAATCTACCAACAAGTTTGTGACTACACAGATTAGTCTTGTCTTCAACCAGTTTCCGAAACGCGACAACAATTTAGAAGGCCTAGCACTTTATTAAATAGTCTCATTTTTCTTTGTTCCTGTGCTTTTCAATACTCTAAAGGACATGTTTAAAATTTTTTTTGCAAAGAATAGCGAATTGTATAGAAATATGCATAACATCCGTTCTTGTTGTCTCGAACAAAAGAGAAAAGTACTTCGAACATGCATTTAACCGAATTTGATCAACGATGTGAATTCTCTCTCTTTGGATTATAACAACTTTGATTTATCTTTTTTGAAAATTAAGATCTATACTGTAATTGAACTTTTAGCAAGTACACTTTAATAACTTGACTGGCGTGATTGCTCGCCAGGTTGTGGGTTATGCGTGTGAAGGGCAAACTTTTTAACTGGTTTGTTTTATAGATTCACTAAAACAAACAGAGCAATGATGAGTACCATACGTTACTGGATCCATTCACTAAAGGTTTTCGGGTAAATAAAAGTTTCCGACGTTAGGAAAATTGTAATGCTTTAACTGGAATTCCCAACTTGGTCCATTCAGCAACTTTGAGCTGAAAAAGTCCGAACATTTTAAATAAGTCACTCTAATTCGGATTTAATTAAATGCCCTTTGCATTTGGTTCCGGGCACACTGAAAAAAGTACTGTAGTGAGATTACCGTGTTTTCAGCCCAACATGAACATCAAGTCGTTGTAACTTTCGTTTGCTTGCAAAAATACTAAAGCAGGGATCACTCGGAACAGCTCAAAGTTTACCGACTGCTTCCTGAGATACGATTAATAACACACTAAGCCTTGTTCGTTAATACTCTGTAATCCTTAACATCAAAAGTGACAAGTCCTAGTTTCACGCACTTTCGATGTCAGAACTTGGCTGGACTGAACCAACAGACAACACTTCTGGTGTATTTTAGCTTATTTACAAGTGTTTTAAACACGGATATGGATAAAACCCGGGTTTTGAGAAAGACTTCATTGTACGGTTACGTTTTGTTAACTTAACTTAACTTTATAGATGCTTTGTGTGGGTCTGTAACTACAAGTAGTTATGCAACCATTTCTAGACTAAAGTCAACTGAACTAAACTCATCAAGTTTACACATGTTACAAAATATCTTTTCAGATTCACAGAAGATGTGGTCACGACGAAACTTATACACATGACATACAACTTCTTTGTACAGGCGAAAATATTGAACGATATTGGCTTAATAAGAAAATCTTTGCATTTCAACAAATCTGCAGTTAATGCTAGTATATTACAAAACACAAATGGAATGTTGGATATGATACCGAAAAAAATGTATAACAATGTTATTTTAAATCTTTCCAACATGTTCTGCACAAGTCTAAGTGTACTGCATGAATATAATTTAGCTCGTTTTCATGGCCCCATTTAAAATCACGACACGCCAATATTGCCATTTCACCGACACGGATAACAAATGTAAAAACGGAACGCTGTTTTTCAAACTTTTAGCAAAATTCTAATGGAATGCTAGATATGATAACGAAACACAGGTGTTATTTCAAAGTCTTACTGATATGTTCCGCACGAGCTCTAAGGGCACTAAGCATTTTTAAAAGCTCGTTTTATTTCCTCGTTTAAAATTAAACGCAATCAACTATTGTAAGTTGCGTAATCATGTCGAATCCACTCCAAGCAAAACGATTTACTGGCGATACGTCATTTCTGCTATTCATCTATGCGGAAAACAGATTCGAAAGCGGAATGTTTCTCAAATACGATATTTATGCTGTTTCTTCTCCGAACGCAGTTGTAAAAGGCTCAAGTTTATGAAAAATGGCGGATTTCATCGGCAATTTAGGAAAGATTTCAAGTTATAAGAAAAACACTGAAAAAACGTTTTTTTTATTACAGATATCTTTTCCCCTTGCCTGCTAGTTTTGAGACGTTGCTCAAATTTAATAAGCCATGCCTGTAATAAATCTCATAGCTTAGCAACCGTCCACAAAATGGCGGCGCTTATAACTGCATACAATCAATACAGCTCAAACTGTGGAGATTATAAAACAGCATGCCACACGGTCTAATACGCAAGCTGTTTTGTGACGGAGAACCCAAATTAATACCTAATGTACTTTTTAATTCGCACCACTCCTTTGATTGATAACTTTTGTACAGAATGAACCACAAACAATCCTCTTTGTTTGCACATGCAGGATTGAACATCTAATTTACTCTACAAATTAGGCGACTGTTTGGTCACTAGTCATCCTTTATTAAATGAACACAGAAACTAGATTAAAAACTAACAATGTAAATCAACTTGACATTGACTTTCACAAAGCCGTACAAGCGTGTAACTTCAAAATATATTTGACCACAAAAATTGTCAGTATAAGTATAAAAAGATATAATGTTCAGCCCCGTAGGTACCTTAATTATTAGTGATAAGTAATTACAAAAAACTGTTTACTTTTTTTTGCTCCTTAGAGTTGTTATCGGTTTGCAGTAAGCACGAGGCTGACCTAAAGAGCCCTGGAATTGGTTAGGCCAAATTTGTGGCGTCCTTTCTCAAAGCCATGCTAAGTAAGCAACCCTCTTCTTGGCGGCTCTCAAGTCAAAGATCCGCCGCTTAAAAACTACGCAACTAACCTAAAAATTGCTTGTTATTTTTTGTTGTTGGGTCGACTTAAAATCAGGTTGTAGGATTAACGAAAGGATCTTTTAAACTGGACTCGTGACAATAAACTCCATACAACCGTTTAGTTTGCACCTATATATCTTGTATGGTATACATCTCACGACAAGCGCGCTTTGGAGCTGCTCGAATGTGCGTATTTAAAACTTCCAACTAATTTCTCAACATTTTGCCGACGTTGTTGGAGAAGTTGCACAACATCTCAAGACATAGTTGAAATCGATACTTTGCATGGCAAATAGTTACCAATAAAAAATAGTATAGCAAGGAAGGGATGGCTGACTCTTCACCGAGCGGTCGCCAAGATATGCGCTTGACCTATATAAATCCGGGTTCATAAGTTGCCGAAAGCTGCGCCTTGTTGCTTTAAGTTGCCCAAAGCTACAATAAATCGCAATAAGTTACTCAGAAGTTGGATATCTTTTTACTCGCCTCAAATCGCAAACAGTTCGTAGTCATTTTTTCGTAAAATCGCCTTTAATCGCACCAAGTTGTCCAATGTTCGACAACTTTTTTCAAAAAACCAAGAACATAATGAAACGTACTCGCCTGAAAGGGAACTCAAATTCCGAAACGTTACGAGGCCACTAAAAGTAAAAACTCTAAAGCAACCATCACGAAAGTAAAAGAAGAACAGAAAATCATGCGTGATATCTTAAACAGTTCGAAGATCCCATTTGCCCGCATGCACGGTCCATTAACATGGCCGGTTTAACACTCCGTTGGTCTTTGTCGATGGACTTAAACACTCCTCAAAAGACTAAAAAAGTAGGACGATGTTTCCGGAGTTGGAACTTGGGGTCTCTCGGGCAAACGTCACGTATTATTGAAGCTCGGTCAAATTAACTCATTTTTTTCTCCGAGACGCTAATACTTTGGAGAAATCAAAAAGAAACATAAACGACATAGATACGGAGAAATACACTCTTAGCCTGTGTATGTAGCATAAAACGGAAAGTACCTTGCGACGGAATCATTTACGAATGCTGCTAATAGACGGGCAGACCTTTTCTTGGCCCCAAGGCCAATCCACTGATATACAGAAAACAAACCGTACAACTAAGCTAGTTACTTCCAAATTTAACTTCTCAATTCAAGTGATGAAAGTGTTTCACTATCTTAAAAAATGTCGAAGCGTATAGCAATGCATTTATATAAGCATATACATTGTTTTTTATTTTAGTGATATCAGTTATCTTGTGATGTACAAACTTTCCAATATTGGATACCTCGCGCGTTCTGATTGGTTCTTTAGTCCCCGTAATGCCCTTTGTTTTTAGAAATGACATACGCGTGCGTATAATAACCGGACGTACGAAATAAAGAATTTATGCTTGCGCGGTGTTATTGTCTTTTCTAGAACGCAATAAAATACTTATTACCTAATAAAGGAAGCCACGATCAGATACAGACCTCATTCTCGGTTAATAAGTACTTTAAAAAAAACAAAACGAATATAACGACACACAAATTTTGACAAGCAATTTATCATTGTTCTTTAAACAGAAAAGTTAATAATGTATTACGTTGGTATTTTAAAAGCGGTACTCATGAGCACTTGATTGAAGCATATCGATATATTAGTTTAAATTGACTAGAAAGAGTTTAGAGCCTAGATGGGGTTAGTATATTATCAAATATCACTAGATATTCAAAGATTGAAGTAATGACTTTGCATTAGTTCCTATGTACAAACTCCAGCTCAATAAAGCATTATGGCTGTCCAGTGGTCTCGATCATTTCCTGCCGAGCTTTTCAAAAACTTTCAATGCACAAAATGTATTATATTTTTATGTATGAAGAGAAATGTAAGCCGTAACCCAAACTCAGCTGGAAGCTGTTCGAAGAACCATGTGCTTGTGGTAATTTAAGCGTGTCACGAACAATTATGAAGTAGTCTTTCAATATCTACTTAAAGCCACAGGCCAAAACATCGTGTGTTCATTGTGTGTTCACACAAATCAAAATTTCACTCGCTACGATTCTGTACTGCTAAGTGAGTTCAAAGGCCGAGCTTACAAAGTAATATTTGTTAACGAGATGTATCATAGTCTCAACAAAAACCATTTGATAGCATCATAGTGACTCCACTCTGTTAATCGCTGTTAAAACTCATCGTTTCTATGCCTTCCATATACTGACGCTCAATAACAAACGCGCGAGCGAAAGGTTTTGTTTGAGAATCTTTCGTGAGATATAGTTCCTTCGTCATACTTCCTTATACTAATACATACCAAATGTTCTCAAGAACTGTAGCAGTTGAAGAACTGAGCGATCTATAATTTTGTTGCCATTGTGGCCGATCCTTTCAAGCCTTCCTGTGTTTCAGGCTCTAGAGCATCTGATCCACAAACACTTACTCTCAGAGCCAATTTACATGAGATGTATCAACAGCCTCAGAAGCATCATTACGCTCTCAGTGATCCGAAACATTTCCCGCAGTGGCATTGTTTGTTATTAATTATTCTAAAACAACAAATATTATCAAGTAAATCAACAAATATATTAATTACACCCACAAGAAATGACAAGGACTGTAAAGCTACATGCTGTTAAGTTATTGTATGGTTGTTAATAATGATGAAGTAGTCGGATAGACTAAAACTGTGACCGTCTCCTTTAGTACTTTTCTCGTACCATTGTATACTTTCAAGATAATATCTTAGTCAAAAGGTAGGAAGTGTGAATCTCGTGTGAATTTCTAACAGTTTAATGCACACTGAAGCAATGAATTCCTTTCACTTTTTCCTGTTTTCTTTTTCCTGTTTTCTTTTTCCTTTTTTCTTTAACCTGTTTTCTTTTTCCTGTTTTCTTTTTCCTGTTTTCTTTTTCCTGTTTTTCTTTTTCCTGTTTTCTTCTTCTTCTTCTTCTTCTTCTTCTTCTTCTTTTTCTTCTTCTTCTTCCTCAGTCTTCTTCGTCTTCTTCTTCTTCTTCTTCTTCAGTTTTCTTCGTCTTCTTCTTCTTTTTTTCTTCTTCTCCTTTTTCTTTTTCTTCTTCTTTGTCTTCGTCTTCTTCTTCTTCCTCTTCTTCTTCTTCCTCTTCTTCTTCTTCCTCTTCTTCTGCTTCTTCTTCATCATCAGTCTTCTTCGTCTTTGTTTTCTTCTTCTTCTTCTTCATCTTCTTCTTCTTCCTCTTCTTCTGCTTCTTCTTCACCAGTCTTCTTCGTCTTCGTCTTCTTCGTCTTCTTCTTTTTTTCTTCTTCTCCTTTTTCTTTTTCTTCTTCTTTTTTCGTCTTCTTCGTCTTCTTCGTCTTCTTCTGCTTCTTCTCTTTCTTCTTCTTCTTCTTCCTCTTCTTCTTTATCTTCTTCTCCTTTACCTTCATGATCTGATCTTATGGTCCTTCATCATCGTCGTCGTCATCCTCTTTTTTCTCCCTATTCCTGTTCTCCTTTCTTTTCCTTACAACTTTTGTTACCATAATTAGTCCGATAAACTTTAATAATAAAGAGCGAAACGGAGAACAACGAGAATAGCGGTTTAATATTATTTATTGATCGTTAGCATTCCGGGTCAGATTGCAAACAACTTCCAATCGATCGCGAATTACTAGTTCCACAATTACTCGTTTCTGGGTTCCATCGATCATATTTTGGTTTTTCGCGCTCAACCACTGAATACATTTTGTGTGGTGTGAGTAGTTTAGAGGTTCTTTATACAAGAGTAAACGTTGTAAGAAAAATGAAGCTCAGATTTGCCATTCAATTCAGTAAGACCAGTGAACAATATAGCGAATGCGCTGGTGGTAATAATTTATACCCTATACTAATCTTATGAAAGTGTATGTACTAGACTTCCAAGTTGTTGTTCAATGGCCAAAAAGTGTGAAAACGGCATAATATGAAATTTGTCGGTCTTCTCTGTATTTAAAGCAACACTGGTAAGTGGTATCGTTTTCTTCCAGACGGGATATTGAAAACCGTTGAAATAAACAAATGAAAGCAATTGAGCAACTTGCTCAATTTGACAAGAAAGAAAGATACTTGCTGGATTAAAACCAATGAGTTACTAGGTTCTTAACAAAATGGTATGTGTACCTACTGATAGCATAAAGTCCATCGGATAAATACAAGAATATATATAGGGAGAGTACGAAGTAGTCTGACTTTTAAGTCAATTAAAATCAATTAAAATCAGTTAAAATTGATCTGGAGTCCGTTTCGACTTTTGTCCTCAGTGCCTGTTTTATTAAAGTTCTCTTGTAATCAGCTCTTGTTTGAGCATAACTGAGAAGCTGACTTTAATTTAGTTTAAATTAATTTAAAAGAAGGACTACTGGACTGCTTTTGTCAATAGGATTCAGGAGAAAACGACCTGACGCTGAAGTACGTCCAGTACTGGGCCACGACACACTCCAATGAAGACTTGATCGAGTAGCAGTCTGTGTAAGCTGAATGGCAGCAGACCTCGTGAATTTGAATTGCAGTGGTGGTTCCGTTGTAATGCTGATTTATTTGTCTGTTCGCGGGCGATTACTATTATATTTACATGTACCGGAGATTAAACCAAAGCAAATCGCCGATTTTTTTAAAAAAACAAGTTCTTAACTTAAACCGCTATGTATAAACATAAGAACAATTTTAAAAGGACAAATAAAAGCTCAATTCGCCAAAAACTTACGAACAACGAACGATGGTCAAAATTACTGCCGGATCTGGCTATTAAAATAAAAAGCTGTGCTGCTCTTCTTGTGTTGCTCATTTAACAAAGGTAAACGCACAGAAGTTTGGTTGGCTGGTAGTTCATCCATATCTTAGTACCAGGCGGCGTGCATGTAAATAATAGGGAACGAGCATTTTATCTATACGATCAACACGTAATACCAAAAAAGCTTGAATTGTAAATACATCATTAAACACAACAAGTAAACATTTCTAATATCCGATGAAGACAATTTCAGATGTTAATCTACCGCATCGCTTTTTGGAAAGGTGTACCATAGGATCAAGGTTGGTAGAACCTCCTTAATTTTTAAACTCGCCACTCAGCGGAGATTAAGGTCCAGATGGACTATTCATTACATTCAAATTGAGCTGTTTCGACGTGCTCTGAAGAAAAGAAATGGCAGTCTTCTTGGTGCGAAACACACAGGTTTTGTTACTTTGGCAGGTTAAATGGCTATATAAAATACATTTGATCAAAGAAATTGTCGCCGATAAATTTGCGGTGGTAAATCAGCTAGCTCAGTGAGTTAGCGAACAGAATGAAGTGATAGATAAAACTGCCTTTTAGTTACTTTAGCTTAGGGAAGCAAACACTGAATTAATATGCATAGATCCTCTTTTTAAATATATCTACACAAAGACAATATTTCCCGTTGTGGAGAAAATAATACTTGAATTACAGAAACGGCCACAGTTTCCTGTTCATTTGCCTTACAATGCTTGACTGCTGTATAAGAAGTTAGTATTACTATGCTGCACTACTAGATTACTAAGACCACTTTAACTGGCTGCAACAATTTATAAACGAACATATCAAAACTCACGTGTTCACGCCGTATGAGCTCGAAGGTATTTTCAAATATGCCCTCTCGAGTTACTGATTGACAAGGCTTCTTAAAAGAAATGCGTTTACGAAACGAGTTTCAAAAACGAATCCCGATATTTCCTTATCTAAAATTGGCGCTTGTCTAAACCTTTGATGGGTAATTAAGAGCAAAACAAAGTTTAAAAAACGGACTTCTGATTGGTTGGTTCAACACGAAGCACCTGCAGCTGTCAATATGGTCAATTTAGTTTACCAGCATTCGAAATAGGATTCTTAGTAACCTGGCCGCATAGTTTCGCGGCAATGTCGTCGCCAATATGTACCAGGCGTTTTGTAAACGTTTCAATCAATAGACGACCAAGGGTAGATAACAATGATTAAAAAAGAGCTTAATTGTCGATATTTTATTGTGATAGCCATATGGGACATGAAAACACTATCAGGACATCGCAAACCGTGACTGGTGAATTCGTGAAACCGTGAAACAATCCTAACTGGGATATTATATTATCCATTTTTCTTATGTATATGCATGGATAAAATAATATATTCTGATAACATCACGACTTACGTAATATTCAAAAAATACCTCAAACGTTACAAGGGGTAAATGAGTACAGTTATTATTATTACAATATTGTTATTATTATTATTATTATTATTATTATTATTATTATTATTATTATTATTATTACAACTGTTTACAGACTGAACTTTAAGCGGGAGAAAACGGTTCGTATTTTGGTTGTAATTAGGGGAATGGGAGTAGAAGTTTAAAAGAAAAAAAGTTATTAAAAAGCAATAAATTGTTCCTAAGCAAGCAAGGGCTAACCATCGGATAGCAAACGGGCGGGCGTTTGTCCATTAACTACTAACTCCAAAATCTAACTGAAAAAAATCTTAAAAATTCTGATTCTTTAAATTGACAGTGAGATATTGGCAGATAATGATGTAGTTACGCGGGAAAGTCGATACGACCCCTTGCTCCCCCTTAAGATAAGTTCAGTAGGCTAGCAAAATCTTATCTACACCATCTGAGTGTCTAGATTCACGAGAAGTTTGCTACTGTTAGAGCCAGTCGCTTTTGCGGCCGTATCCATTCATCTGTCCCTTCAACAACAACTTAGTCCGGCCCACTCAAAGTTGAAGTGTTGAAATGCGAGAAGTGAACATAGCGTTGCAAAATTTGAGGCGAAAAAGTGAAACTTCTTCTACGTTTTTCAGTCGAACTTTTTTGTTGTACTGAAATTCATATCGTGGCCCAACGAATTTAGTAACACAATCAGAATTGATATTTTTCGGCGCAAAATTATAATATCGTAATAACATTCTTCGCCTCTAACTGAGGCACACGACTCCACAGTACCTTAACGCCGCCGTTTTTTGTTATTTCTTATTGGATATTGTTGTGTAAAGAAATCTCGAATTCGATGTTCAGGCGACGCCCCCGCCGCTTGAAAAACAAAGAAAGAGTCTGAATTCAGGCTAACAACCCTATTGTGACGAAGCGACGAGAAACATAAAATCAAGTGGGGAGCCCAGCTTATCGTAGTTGTAAAAATAGTTCCCAGTGGACTGTAATAGTTCAGGCTTATAGTCACGGCCATGTTTTTTTTCCCGCGTCATGTGTTCCTCTCGTTGTCTTCTTCAAGAACTACTATCACTTAATGCAACATTTTTCCTTTGGCAGTGAACTCATGTTGATGCAAAAAACTTAGCGTAAACTTTACAAATTAGCATAAAGAGCTAGATCATATCATTCCGACCCGACGGAAAACGTTTCTATGAGACCCTTTGTTTAGGGGAAGGCCTTTGAATCAATTTGTATAAAACAAACGGACCATATATTGCTTGTATTAGAAGAACAAACTACAAGATTAAATTTCCATCTCTTTTTCCCGAAATCGAGCTACTAAAACAGGTATAGACCGGAGAAAGTTCGGCCCCCAGCTCACATCGATTCAACAAGACAATCTTCAATCCATGCCGTTTGAAGTTATCTTTGCCTTTGGTGGATATCTTTTCCTGGTTTACTTTGTTTGCAACAAGCTGAACGACGAACAGTTGCATTAATTGAGAATGAGAGTTTTGGGTTTTCGGAAAACCAAGAAAGCATTTGTCTGTACAATAGTAATTGTTTTTCTCTACGTTCTGTACATCCACCAAGTACTGCCAGGAAAAGTTCTGGATATATCAAGGATAAACAACAGATATCGCGCTATTTTCAATGGTAAAGGAATTCTGAGTTTTATGGAGGCTAGAGAAAGCAGAGCAATGGGAAAGCAGACTGTGTTCTCCTCTATGACTAATAACATCTATACGAAATTGATATCACATAAAAAATCAAGTGAAACAAGTACACTTGCTACTGTAGCAAGCATACTAAACGAAAACAAAAGTAAAGATACAACCATGGTAAGTGTCACGACAGTACAGGAGCAAGATAAACCCATGCTAGCACAAGAGACAAGACCTTCAGCTACAGAGAACAAAGAAGTGGTAAACTACAGAACAAAAATCACACCGCTCGCAGAAAAAAATACTCTCAATAAATTGAAAAATAGCTTTTCGACACCAGCCAAGAAAATGGAGCAGCAAATAACAAAAGAAATTCAAACAAAACATTTGTTAAAAAGCACCACTTCACCTAATAAAACGAAACGCTTCGTTCATAACGACGAACTTTTGCTTGACCACATGGGCAAGCTTAATGTTCATTTATGGTACGATGTCTGCGAGACGAGCGTAAAAAGCTTGCGCGAATTTATATTATTTCCACAAGTTCCAAGTCGCCGCTTTGAAATAAACTCATTTCAAACTCACGAAGATGGGAATAACTTTGGTCAGCGGATATTTGGTTACCTACAGTCGTCTATAAGTGGTCCGTATATATTTGGTATTTCATCAAATAATAATTCTGAGCTGTGGATAAGCAATGACAGTACGGCAAACTTGACAAAAGTAGCTTTTGTTGGTTCAGAAAATGAGCCTAAATTCGCGGAGCCAGGAAACTACTTTAAGTTTCCTTCTCAAATTTCAAAGTCTGTCGACTTGCAAAAGGGGAGACGATATTTTGTAGAGGTTCTTTACAAGCATGGAGTAGGAAAATCTCATGTTGAGGTGGTGTGGAAAAAGCCAGGAGAAACAAACTTTCAGATCATTTCGAAAGAGTACATCTCGATGTTTGTTAATGATAGTCACGTGAAGGAAAACACAGCATCTGTCGATAACTACTGGGAAGAGGACATTGCTTCATTGCAGGAAGCACGTGGCTTTGATCCGTATTACAGACTGCCGTTCGTCGAGCCAGCGGATATTGTCCACGTTTTACCCAGCTGTCACTACGAGCCCAGTTATTATATTAGAGAGAAACTTGTTCGTTTCCAGGTAAGTAAATCCCGCACTACCAATAAAGATTATTTTTTTGTTTCTTTTGTACACTCAAATGAGCATATCTGATTTCAGAAACTATCCATCTATTTATCCATCTAATTATCCATCCGTCCGTACAATCATTCATTCATTCCGTCATTCGTTTGTTTGTTCGTTCATTCATTCATTCATTCATTCATTCGTTCGCTCGTTCGTTCGTTCGTTCCTTCATTCATTCATTTACTCACTCGTTCATTCTTTCTTTTATCGTTCATTCATCCAGGTCATCCATTGTTTATCAATCTATTCATCCCACACTTGTCCATCCATCCCTCTATCCATCCATCCATCCATCCAACCAACCATCCATTCATTCATCTATATATTCATTCGTTCATTCATTCATTCCTTCCTTCCTTCATTCGTTCGTCCATCCATCCGTCCATGCCTTCGTCCGTTCATTCATTCTCTTACCATTCTTCATTCATTCATCCATACATTATTTACTCATCTATCAATCTGGCATCCGTTCGCTCATTCATTCGTCAAGTCATCCATCTTTTCATCCACCTCAATCTATGCATCCATCTGTTCGTCCATTCATTCATTCATTCATTCATTCATTCATTCATTCATTCGTTCGTTCGTTTGTTCACTCATTCATTCGTCCAACCATTCATTCGTTCGTTCGTTCATTCATTCATCCATTCATTGATTCATCCAGCCATCCCTCTACCTATCAATCCATCTCCACCCACCCATCCATCCCTTTGAAAGCTATATTTTTATAAAGCAATATTCATTACTAAAGCCAAACATTTCTTTCAAAAGCCCCTTCAATTTTTTTCCAATGTCATTCAGTAGAGATCACAGAAACCGATTTAGTAGTTGAGAAAACAAAGAACGTGCAAATGAGTCAGTCACACAAAAAACCTAACAATCTGGCACACCTGTTGATTGTCCATCATTGGAAAATTCAGTTTACTCATGCACAAAGCACCCATATATTCCAAAAGGATAAAAGACTAAAAACCAGGCTTCGGAACACCCCCAACCCCCCTCTTTGAAGAGAGGGCAGGTAAAACTCATGAGAATTATTTTACGGTACAATTCGCAAGCAATTTGCTTTGATCACAGGGAGCCCGCAACAAGAGCAACACACATTTCCCCTCTGTGTTTCCTCCGGACGACACGAACGCAACTCTACCGCTGGTGGTCAACGAAGATGTGTGGTGGACTGAGTTCAACATTGGAAATGAACTTCTCTCTGAAAGAATGGCACGGAAAGTTGTGCTGCAGTATATGGAAGCTCTGCAGACGAAACATCCTGGGTAAGTAATCTTTCCCCATCTCCACCTCGGGTTATACACCCGGTAGTATCTATGTCCTGGACCATGTGAAAGATTCTTCCTATCAGGTCTGGCTAGAATGGCCTTCGGAGAAATGGAAGAACTAAGAAAAAGTTTTTTTTTCTTTTGATAGAGCACCGAAGTATAATGCATTAACAGTTTATCCCTATATCGGTCATAATTAATTTAGATATATATCATCTGAGGAAACATTTTTCTATCAGATCAAACTGACACCCATCTTTATATTTTGAAATAACTTGTTAAACATAATTTGTTCTGATTTTTCCCTCATTTCCCTTCAAGAGGTCATATTTTCGTTAATAATAAAAAAGGACCTGAAACACAAACAGTTTCCCAATGATTTTATAATAAATCAACACAATGTAAATTTCAAATATTGAAATCTGATTGGAACCCTACTCACCGACTAGTCTTAATATCTCCCTTGCTCGGAAAACAGCGAAATCTTGGCTGAAGCGACTGTCAAACTTCCAAGCCCTTTTTGTGTTGATTTATT
Organism: Parazoanthus swiftii; assembly: GCA_025403585.1. Classification (NCBI taxonomy): domain Eukaryota; kingdom Metazoa; phylum Cnidaria; class Anthozoa; order Zoantharia; family Parazoanthidae; genus Parazoanthus; species Parazoanthus swiftii. Next base: position 904 of record JAOBYE010297762.1, on the reverse strand, counting down.
GAGCTGTAAATAAGCGGTTCAACTTTGCATCTCATCAAAAAGGAGGTTTCTTCGAATAATTGTTAAATGAAAGAACCTCGACTGAGAGCAGTGTTGCTATCTATAGTAATGCACTATTCAAATTGGCTGTTAAATGTTGATAGGTCTTTTCACAGAGCTGACACAAACAGTTTCGTTTGACTACTTCTTGAGTTTGAATTTCCGCTTGCCGCCATCTTGAATTGCAAGACTGCAGTGCCAGGCTCCTCTGATTCACTATCATTGCGTTCGCCAAGAGTGGAGCCTGGAACTGAAACAGATTACGATGGCAGCAGACGGTAAATCAAGTTGAAGAAACATTTAATAAGCTAAACCGCTTGGCATTAGCTCTGCGAAGGGATTTATCAATTTTAACTGCAATGATGGACTAAGGCAATAGTGAAAAACATTACTAAAAGTTTTTGAGGAATATTAATTGCTTTTCAGCAGAGGATCCCTTTAAAAACACAGCCTCATTATGATCTTCGTTCTAACAAGAGCTTACTCGGCCCTCCCAAAGAAAGAACAAATAAATAAGACCACAGGAGACAGAGAATTCTGTAGAACTCTCTGCCAACCAGCCTAAGAGCAGAAAACAGTTTTTAAAGTTTTAACAATTTAAAGAGTTGATTTAAAACAACAAGTTTTAAATCAACCCTCAAAATGTTCTTACATATATAGTTTTATTAGTATTTTAGCATAGTAGTCACTTTTTACTCTCTACCTTTTGTAACTTACTTTAATCTATATTTTGATTTTATGATATATGAATTAAACGTTTTAGAATAATAAAAAATAAATTATTTGATCATAACCAACCCTCACTAGCGGTTCTAAGGCCTCGCATTCACTTGCAGGGTATTTTTCAAGAATCTGCCCTACCCCC
>JAOBYE010297651.1:12500-15690 GCA_025403585.1 Parazoanthus swiftii | reverse complement strand
CCCCCCCCCCCCCCCCCCCCCCCCCCCCCCCCCCCCCCCCCCCCCCCCCCCCCCCCCCCCCCCCCCCCCCCCAGCACACTCCCACTGCCTACGGGCCTGCTTAACGTTTATTGAAGAAAACGTAGTTGTAAGTTGTAACATATGTAAACGGGCACTGTTCAGATCACAGGTTTTTCGATAAGCGAACAGTGCAGAAGGTCTATTTCAGGGGGTGATTAAGTCGATTGCAGATAATTGTCCAGTGATTGGTGAGGTCCTGTCCAGAACAAAATATGTAGCTTTAGCTAACAGTCGAGTTTCACATTCACAGTTGCTGTTGATTACAATGAGTACAGACTCGTGTTCACAACATAAGCCTCCACGTCTGATGTTACACTGGCATAAATACCAATGAGATATGAGCTATTTACAACTCTGTGTATTGTTGGAGGCTCGGACGTCTAATCCTTCTCGCTGGTATTTTTGTATGTTCAACACAAATTCGAAGGTAACGCTGTAGAATTGAGCCTATGGTCATTGCAATCAACGGTAACTGAGAATATGAAACTGGACTATTGCATCTGCGGGTCAAAAAAATGAAAATGATCAAAAACATTTGGTTTTCCAACACATATTTTTGAAGTAAAAATAATAATCCTATTTTTATATACTTTTAAACATTTTAGCGAAGATTAATCATATTAATGGAAAGAAGTTAAGTTAACATTGTATGTTTGAACTGTACAAAACGGTCAACATCGTAAATGAATGTACTTAAAACTAAAAATACTGCCGACCCTTCGTTAACCTTTAAACTTTAGCGCAAAAAATGTCATCGCCAGTTTCGACAGAACCTCGGAATCTTTGACAAAAAACGTTTGGTGCCAAGTCTTCCAATTCACGAAAGATGCTTTTCTTTCCAACAAGGCGGGTCACGTGTACCTGGCAGATTACAAAATCCTTGAAGGAATACCTCACTATGATGTGGACGGCGAAAGACGCTATGTAACCGAGCCTCTTGGACTGTTCTATGTGAAGAAAAACGGGGACCTGGTTCCCATTGCCATTCAGCTCTTCCAGAAGCCGAGTGAGACCAACCCAATCTGGACTCCGAACGACTCGGAATATGATTGGCTGTTTGCAAAGATGTGGTTTCGAAATGCTGACACACAAGTACATCAGGTATTACGAGTCAAACTTGTTTGAACTGATTAGGAAGCAAAACGTTGGTGCTCTCAGTTCTACCGCAACCAGGTTTTGTTAGCTGTACCAGAAATTAGAGTCAACCAGAATGCCTTGAAGTTTGTGTAGCCTTTTTGACTGAGTTAAAATTTCTTAGCCACTTCTTTGTATTGTCATCCTAAAAAAAAATCTCTGCGCAAAAATCATTATTTTTAATTCTACTAGCTTCTATTTTTAGAGGCGTGAGCAAGTTGGTTTAGTTTACTAATTTTAACCCTTAGTTCACAAACATGTATATAGTAGTTAGCCTGTTTTCTTTTTTCTGCGTTGCTCAAAGCTTTCATTTTACAATTCAAACTTGATGTTTTTGAGGTTGAATAGCAAAATAAACTGGCGAGTATGGAAAAGGTTAAACGTTGACTGAAAAAATGAAGTGTTGTTTATTTCTCAAGTTTCATTTTCAACTAAGTCACGATGTAAACTTTGGCAGCTTGTTCTGAGTTTTTTTTATTTAAGAACAAACAACGAAAATTAAGCCACTGAGTAACAAATCCAAAGTCATATGCAATAACCGTCAAGCTGTGGTCAGTCATCGCTTTAAAAAGTTAAATACGCATGTGGCCTTTATTTCCATTACACAGGTAGACTTAAACATACTGTTGTAACTTTCGTGTTGTTTAACAGATGATCACTCATCTCCTTCGTACTCACCTGTGTATGGAACCGGTAGCCGTGGCGACGTACAGAAATCTGCCTTCTTTACACCCCGTGTACAAGTTGCTGACACCCCACATTCGCGGTGTAAACGCGATCAACACCTTGGGACGGGACCAGTTGATCTCTCCTGGGGGTGCAGCTGATAAAAGTTTGGCTGTTGGGGGAGGGGGCCACGTTGCACTAATGAAGAAATGGTACAAGTCCATGACCTGGGATATGTTTGATATTCCCAAATTTTTGAAGAAGCGTGGAGTAGATGATCCGGAAAAGCTTCCTGGGTTTCATTACCGTGAAGACGCCACTCGACTGTGGAACATCATCTCTGAGTTTGTCCGCAATCTGTTGTCCGTGTACTATCACTCAGATGATGATGTAAAGAAGGACAATGAACTTCAATGCTGGGTGAGTGGCTAATAACTGTAAGAAGTAAGTCGTGAATATTCTGTCGCTAGACATTTGTTGTGGTTTGAATATAGAAATATGTGGGATTTGCATTTCTTTTCAGCTTCCACCTTTGAAACACTGCTTTGGCTAAAACCTCAATAATCAGTTTTGGTAGAACAACTCCCCCTTTCCATACCGCTTACATATTTAAAGACCATAGCGGGATTTGCACCATATCCCGTCACTGTTTGATTCAACAAATCACTATCAGTACCATAGTTTTTTTCTCTTTGAGGGAAAAAGATCTCGAGAATAACAAATACCCCATAGATCCAAAATTCTAATTATGGCTTTAAGATACTCCCATTTTTTCACTTAATCTTGTTGTTTTTAAAGTGCTCCAATTGACCCTAAAAAACTCCCACTGACCCTGAAGTGCTCACACTGACCTTGAACTGCTGTTATTGACCCTGATCATGAAGTGCCCACATTGATCCTGAAGCGCTCCTGTTTACCCTTATAATTAAGTATTCCTAATGACCTTCAACTGCATGCATTTACTGACCTTAAAACGCTCCCATAAAATGTCAAGTGCTCCCGCTGACACGGAAAAGCTCACGCTGACTCTGAAGAGCTCCCTAAATCTTGAAGTGCTCCAATTGACCCTGAAGAGCCTCCATTGGACTTGGAGTACTCCAATTGACCTTATAGTGTTGCCATTAACCTTGAAACGCTGCCATTTACCTTGAAGTGCCCTCTGCTAATAATCTTGCAACACTTTGGTATTCCAACATGATTAATAATATCCTTCTATTAACCTTTTTCTCCATCTAGGTGAAAGATTTGCACGATAACGGGTACCCCGTCCGAGACGGTGACGTGGAACATAACTTCCCAACTAGTTTCGGGAATTTGGACGAGGTAGTTC
>JAOBYE010297651.1:0-7500 GCA_025403585.1 Parazoanthus swiftii | reverse complement strand
AAATATTATAGTGGTAAAGTTATGCAACCATTTATAAATTCAGCTCAAGGTATTGCAGTAAAATACGTTAATGTACTTCAGTGATAATATACATTATCAAAATACTTTTATATCGGTTTAGGGAGCATTCATTTTTTAGAAGTGAGGGGGGGGGCGGATCTGGGGGGTCATCATGTTTTTACACCTCCAAAATGGAGGGGTCATTGGTGTTTTCACACCTTAATTAAAGGGGGCCAAGATATAAAAAAAGCCTGGCGGTGGGTTGCAAATTTGATACCATACTTGAAAGGGGGGGGGGGGTTCTTAAGTTTTGTTCGACCTGTCAGAGGGGATTCCGCCGTTTTAAAAAATGAGTGCTTTCTTAGAAAGATGTTGATTTCCTCATCACCACTAGCCGAACTGGGTTTGACTGCAGGCTCATAAAAATACTGTAGTGACAATGTTTTATGGCATTTTATTTAAATTTAAACAATCAAACGGGATTTACATCTTTTTCAAAGATCTAAAAAGCAGTTTGAGGACGGAACTGAAGCTCTTTTTTTCTGGAAATATCAACTGAAGTTATAGTGAAGTAAAGTTGAAGTTAGTGTCGCGAGCTTCATTTTCTGCTCTACAATGTACCCCCAGGAATTATTTATCACTTTAATTAACGCTTAACAATTTTTGTCGGGCAAAAATGCGGAATTTATATCCCTCTGTTCAACGTCATGTTAAATGCTAAGTTAAAAACATTTTTGTAACTTTAAAAATGTTTATAATCTTTTTGTCTAGTATAAAATATTTTAAGTTTTTTGTCGAAGATGACAACATTATTAAATTTAACTTGAACTGTGTTTTTAAAAACTTTCGTTTGTTCAGGAGACTGCGTCAAACTAAAACATCAGCAACATTAAGTTCGCATATGAGGAAGCCACTCATTTTAGACTGCCAAACGCCATTTCACTGGGCCGCTCAAATTGCAATGCTGTTTGGCGTTCGCTCAGGCAACATGTATCCGTAGGGGACGTGTAGAGTTTTGTTGCGTTTTTTGATGGCGGCTGAGAGCTCGCTGAGCTTGCACTGGAACTTTTCAATGGCCTTCTGCGCACCTTCATCGTAGAACAGCTGCTCTGGATAGTCTCCCAAGAAGCGCTGAAACACAAGTGTAACGTGCCATTAGAATAACGATGTTTGTGTTTGTGTGGGGGGTTATTGTGTTTAGGAGTCCTTAAGCCTGATTCACACTTGTGAGATAAGCATAAGCCTAGGAAATTTAAATGACAGAGGAAAAGACAAAGGAATGCAGGCGAGAGCTTGTTCAATGCCGTCGCACAGTTTTTGTTAAAATTCAAATTCCAAAATATCTATAAAGGCCGCTTTCAAGTTCAACTTTCTTGCGACCAGAATGAGCAACAGCCGATCAGATCGCTTCTTTTCAATACTAGAGCTTCCAATCGTACCGGTTCGCGCTACCGAATTCGCCGTAATGGAAACCGGCCTTTAACTTCTAGAACTGGCCGCGCGTTCACCAGTGAACGCTCGCTTTCAGCTTGGATTTGGGGCTGCGCATGCCCAGTGAGACCATCGCTTGGTCGCGCGACCGAATACCGGCCTTAGATCATGGGCTTTAGGTTAAAGGTAGTTTATAGCCAGCGATAATGTTATTTTAAAAATGATAAACTTCTTAAGCCTGTGTCTTGTTCCTCTGTTTATCAACCGATTTTTCGGAGTGTTTGGTACAAACAATTCCGCTCCTAGCTGCGGCCTTATTTGAACTGATTTATTTTGTTAATGCCCAGTTCATTACATGGCCAAACGGTCATATCGATGTTGACCGTTTGAATGAGTGATGAACTAGACCTTAGTCAAATTGATCAGTTAAAATAACTGATGGCAGCTAGGAGAAGAATTGTTTGCGAGAGGCCGACAAACACCTGAAGAGAACACTGCTTTGTAATTATATTCAGTATTGAGCAATGATCTCATTAAAACTTAAACTGGAGAAAGCGACTTGAGAAAGTTTTTTTCTTTAATAACATTTTCACCGTCTAAAAACCACAATGGTCCTAAAGCCCGTGTTAGATATGTAGTCAATGTTACCAACGTAACACGTTAATCATACACTAAAAATTTTCAAGCACATAAAAAGTGTTCAAACCTTAATTCTAGCCCTGGCCCTCGCCTTTTTAAACCCTAAATAGTCAATGAGTCAAATTGCATTTTCAAAACCCCAACCTTATTGTTAACCCTTTTAAAAATTACCCTTGTTTTTCATTCATTGATTATTTCACTTATGCTGCAATCACACTTCTCACCAAACAGGTTTTAGTTAGTCACGAATGAAAAGCATTTTAACAGTTTAAGTGCGAAGACTAACCTAAAACCTGTACTCTATCGTTACATCACTCAAATGTTATTTGAGAACCCATAAAAACCTATCAACACGTGGCAGTACCAACACATTTACATTTTTTTAGAATATACTTTGTAAGAATATTGAGGCTGAAAGTGGCCAAATTTTAAGACTAATTTAAGAATAATGCTGAGGCTCAGATTTTGATAATTTTGTACGTTTGAAAAAAAATCACTTTACTGATTACATGTACCTGTGTTGCAACTGCACTCTTATCCCAAAGCCAACAAAATAAATTAGAAAAAAGAATCAGCCAAGAAGTATACTGTGTTGCACGTCCATAGAATTCATGACCAATTCACGCCAATGGCAATGACAGTTCAGCAAACGGAACATGTAACAAGTACAATACTGCACAATTTGCATGAACAAAACTAAGAATATTCGTAAGAATATTTTCAGCCTAAAATCGGCCAAAAAACAAGAATATCCAGCATCGATCCGGAAACAATATTCTTATAAAAAAGAGTTTAAGTCGAACAAGATTTATATCATCCTGTTTAGTACGTATACTAGTGTTTCGTATGAGCGTCAGGTTTGTGTGCCACAATTAACCTACATGTTAACATAGAAATGTTGCACTGGTTTTAAAGTTCAGCCCGAAAACATAAAAAAAGACACGATAAGGGCCTTTTCCCCTTAAGCATTCCTAAAGAGCATGATTAGCTAAATAAATGAAATGCATCATACCTCATCTGGATACAGCCTTGTCAGAGCGAAGACAGTAGCGATGAATCGGGCCGCCTTTCTTTTACCAGGCAGTGCTTTCATTATAGTGGCCAGGTCTGTCACTCCTTTCTTTGTAGGCGGGGGCTGTTTCATGAATGATGGTGAATTGGGAGGGAAACCGTAGATATCGAGTTGAGTAAAGTTGACAGCGGCGTGTTGACAGGACTGGATAAACACAACCGTGGTCAAAAGGTGAACTAGCTCGTCTTTGTTCTTGACACTAGCAGGGAAGCCATGTTCCACGTCACCCTCGCGGACAGGGTACCCGTTTTCGTGCAGATCTTTCACCTAGAAAAAAAACCAACAGAAGGGTTATACTAAAATGTTGGAACAATCAAGGAGGGTTACTGGACAATGACAGCGTTTCAGGGTTAAGTCGGTGGGAACACTTCAAGGTTAAAGTTCGGGGAAGGCTAATGAGGGACAGTTCAGGGACAATGGGAGAACTTCCGCGATAATGGAAGCAGTTGAGGGACAATGGAAGCAGTTGATGGACAATGGAAGCAGTTGATGGACAATGGGAGCAGTTGATGGACAATGGGAGCAGTTGAGGGACAATGGAAGCAGTTGATGGACAATGGGAGAACTTCCGCGATAATGGAAGCAGTTGAGGGACAATGGAAGCAGTTGATGGACAATGGGAGCAGTTGATGGACAATGGGAGCAGTTGAGGGACAATGGAAGCAGTTGATGGACAATGGGAGAACTTCCGCGATAATGGAAGCAGTTGAGGGACAATGGAAGCAGTTGATGGACAATGGGAGCACTTCAGCGATTGTGGAAGCAGTTAAGGGACAATGGAAGCAGTTGAGAGACAATGGAAGAACTTCAAGAGTAAAAGGAGTCAGTTCAGGGACACTGGAAGCAATTCGGGAACACTCGGAGCAGTTTGGGGACATCTGGGACACTTTAAATTTAATACTAGACAGTTTGGGGACAGTGTGAGCAGTCCAATGACGAAGGTTAATGAGAAAAGTTTTGGAACAACGCAGCACTTCAAAATTAAGGGGGCAGTTCAGGGTCATTGGCAGCAGCTCAGAGAAAATGGAAGTTCTTTAAGATTAATAGGGACAGTTAGGGAAAGTGGGAGCACCTCAAAGCCAATGAGAGCAATTTAGGGTTAATAACGGTTGTATTTTCTTAACAGTCAATGGACGCATTTTAGGGTCATTAGGAGCACTTCAGGATATAACAGATCGCAAGCGCCTCAACTCGCTCAAGGTTTATAATTACAGCACTTCAAGCTTAATAGGGAGTGTCGGGTTCGTTAGTCATTGGGTGCGTTCTAAGGTCAGTAAATCATTGTAATAACAATTTTTTCAACCCCCAGTTCCTATAAATATGGTTACTTTCAAATCTGTTTCCCTTTTTCAACTATATATTTTCATGTGATAGATAAATCAACCGCTAACTAAAAAGCTAGTGAACTTCATCAATTAAAACGATACACTTAGCACATTACATACACTTATATAATGTTTTATCTTGTGCCCAAGAAATGAAAATACGAATGATCCTTTTTGTAACCGATCATCACTTACCCAGTTCTGGAATTCAGTGTCCTTCTTGATATCATCATCTGAGTGATAGTACACGGATACAAGTTCTCGGATAAACTCAGAGATGGTGTTCCACAGTCGAGTGGCGTCCTCACGGTAATGAAACCCAGGAAGCTTTTCCGGATCGTCGACTCCACGCTTCTTCAAAAATTTGGGAATATCAAACATGTCCCAGGTCATTGTCTTGTACCATTTCTTCATTAGTGCGATGTGACCCCCTCCCCCAATAGCCAAAACTTTATCGGCAGCACCCCCCTTACTGATCAACTGGTCCCGTCCCAAGGTGTTGATGGCGTTTACACCGCGAATGTGGGGAAGCAGCAACTTGTACAAGGGATGCAAAGAAGGAAGATTTCTGTACGTTGCCATGGCAATCGGTTCCATACACAAATGAGTACGAAGGAGATGAGTGATCATCTATAAAATAAAGTTCAGCGTTTTATTAAATGATATACAAGCTACATGAAAATGTTTATAAGCATTGTTTTTGGTTAAAAAGTAGAATATATATATATTTTTTAAAAATTATTGACTTGTTTGAAATTTTACAGCAAAATTTTGTTTATATATTGCAACATGTTGTTAATGACATATAGAAATACATTTTTAGATTTGCTGAGTTTTGTTGTTGCATTCTTTTCGTTTGGTCGATTATATTCTAATATATTATAAACATTAACGTGTATATGTGTGTATAGTATAATAGATACCATAAATACCCTAAAAATAAATTATCGGTAATGCAGTACTGCTGTATTTTTATAATAGGCCCTATCCAATGACAGCTATTTTAATCAATACTTCTTTGTTTCTAGTTAAATTAGCCCAACTTGCCTTGTTCAAGTTAATCTATTCTTTTAATCTTTGACTGAAGAATGAGGCTAGTTGGGCCTATTTAAATACAGACAAAAGAATATTGAAATAGCCGCCATTTTTTGAATAGGTTCTATTATTTGAACTGTATAAGAAAATTAAGCTTGTCACGGCGTTAATGTGATTCAAGAGACAGTCTGCAACTTTCTCAGTTTGTTGTGGTCCATTTCCACTGTTTTGCGCGACAAGTGTTGTAACATCGATCAGTGAGCCTGAGTTTGTCAAAACAGTCTCGGATGGCACTCTCTAGCGACCAGAATTTTACCGACGATGCTCTACTAAGTTGGAAAAATTGGATAAGTGGACAAATCTTTTCCGCATGCATCATTGCTTGATCCATGCGGAAATGATAACCCCACTAATTTTTTTCTAATGTGACCACCTACACAAGGTCTAAACGGTATACAGCCCCCTGTTAATGTTTTTCGCCTTCGGTTACTCGCTTTTTGTGCGATATGGAACAGTATTCTTACCTAAGCCGCCCATGCCTTAACTCCTCAACAGCTTTAAACTCTGCCTGTCTCAGGAATCCGCAACTACAGCCGCGCGCCTAAAATGACCGGCCGACCTCTACGCCATCTTAGTGCATTGTTTTAGATCATCTGCACCGTTGTTAAATAATCACCTACGCTATTATACCTTACGAGTGTCAGTCCTAGCTATTTTGGAGTACGTTTTCTAGTTCCTGAACAAGGACTTTCAATGTTGCATTGTACACCAGCCTTATGTGCAGTAGCACTAAGAACAACAACATTTTGCTTCATAATCAGTTCAAACAAATTTGAATAGTAATACCTGATGTACTTGTGTGTCAGCATTTCGAAACCACATCTTTGCAAACAACCAATCATATTCCGCGTCGTTCGGAGTCCAGATTGGATTGGTCTCACTCGGTTTCTGGAAGAGCTGGATGGCAATGGGAACCAGGTCCCCGTTTTTCTTCACATAGAACAGTCCAAGAGGCTCGGTTACATAACGTCTTTCGCCTTCCACATCATAGCGAGGTATTCCTTCAAGGATTTTGTAATCTGCCAGGTACACGTGACCCGCCTTGTGGGAAGAAAAGAACCGTTTGTGAATAAAAATACATTGCAATGAAGATTTTCTGTACAGTCTCGTTTTGTCAATTTTTCAGGCTGTATGAATCCGAATCAAAAGTTGTTTTAAGGCATATTGCTCATGAAGAATGTCCTTGGTGCGCTTTTTAAGAGCTGCAATACCCTTTGGGACGTATGTTTCACCTTTCCGAAACTCAACATTGGCCTTTTCAATTTACGTAAAACGTGTAAATTTGCTGCTGTTATTGTGAGAACGTGTCTTTCCCTGAGCGTAGACCTGAAAGTTAATCGTCACAGTCTGTAAAGTAGCAAACTAAAATTAACCCAAAGAAGAGCACATGTTTTTAATCAACCCCGGTTTCGGCTTCGTCGTGTGAACAACAAGGGGGGGGGGGGGGAGGGGGGGTAAAACATTTCGTATTTAAGAAAACCGTCTGCTTCACCTGCATCTCTTGTGCTAGGCTCTTTCCCCTGTCCAACAGATTCCCCACCATTTGTTCAGTGACTGGAAAGTTCTCCGGCAGCTTGGTGCATCGCCACAGCTGTTCAGGGTTGACTCCGTTTATGTAGTTCTCCCCAAACCACTTGTCCTCCTTCCAGCGCTCCGCTATAGCGGGAACGTCTCCGATCCAGCTCGTGTACAGGCGGCGGTAGTCTTCAAAACTGTCCCAGTCCTCGAACAGATTGTATAAGCTAAAAAAACAATTAAAAGATGGCCCTGGTAAACAAGAATGAAGATATAGTAATAATAATAATAATAATAATAATAATAATAATAATAATAATAATAACAATAATAATAATAATAATAATTGCAATCCTGAGAACTGCCCTTGTGTGTTTAAGGGGAACTAGATCTAGGCAAGGAAGAAGGGCTAATGTGCAAGAG
>JAOBYE010297429.1:0-15695 GCA_025403585.1 Parazoanthus swiftii | reverse complement strand
GGAAGGGTTGCGGTCCCACTTGGTTTTAAAAAATTTCTTCCTACTGGATATAGAAAATGACGCCAAATAAGATGACGTTTTGTCAAATTTTATAGCATAGACATTTGCGATCATTTGAAGACATTACCAATTAAGATGTTGCCATGACAAACATAAGTTTAGACCTTATTTTTGCATTTTTTTCTTTTGCATGATTAACTTCAAAATGGGGACGTACTTGAATTTTTTAAAATACAAGTTTTATAGGCTTTAAAACGACCTTCCTTAGTTTCCAATTATGGTCATTTTTGTTAATTTTGGTTTAACCCTATTTTACCCGGAGGGGGGAGGCAAAAAGTGCCCGCGCCCGTTCAACCGTCGATAACTTTCTTGATATTCAAGATATAGCCACCAAATTTGGTCACTTTATCGAAATTCATTGGGGAACACATTCCAAGCGTGTTTTTGCATGAACAGCTGATTTTTTAACTGATCTCATTAATCATTATACATGTTTTGTAGTACCACATAAGTATTTCTGACATTTTGTGTGGTTGTACCGTCAAATTGCAGTCGTTTATTTATAAACACAAACACTTGGTTGAATAAATTTCTCTTCCGTCTGTTTAGAGCAAAAGATCCAAAAATCAGCAATTTAATGACATATGATTAGTGAAATGCATTTTGATTTTCAAAATGCGGCCGCTACAAGCAAGTATTTTGTTTTTCATTTTTTGCTGTTTTGCCCATGTCAAAAATGGTTCTAACAGCTAAAATATCGCAAGTTAGTTTTGGAATAAGCTACTCAAATTGTAAAACTTAAAAAAACGATCATAATGTGACCTCATGAAAACAAAGAAAATTAAAAATTGGAATTGTGTAACTTGTTGAACCTGAGGTTAAACTTTTGAAAGCTCGACTTCAGTTATCATGAAAACAAGAAAAAAAGAAAAAAATTGAATAAAAATAGAACTTAAAAAAAGCTTTTTTGATGACATGATTATGAAGGTTTTTTGTTCTTTTTCTAGGTTCAAAGATTCAGGTTACGACCTGGTACGAAATGATACACTCAAAACAACCGAAGTTTCTTTTATGAATGTTTATTTGAAGCTTTGGGCTTTGAATCTTCCCTGTCAACTTGTTACACCTGGAGATGAAAACAGGGAGAACAAATGTAAATTTCTAAGCACACAAACGTTAGATACTACACGTTACTTATGATTATTTTTAGCAGTATCTTTGCTTTTGCAAAATAGATTAAGACATTAGTGGCTGGAAATCCCATATCAGTTTTCTCATATCCTCTCCCCTCCCCCTCCAAACTGCAATTGCGAATTGCTTTGATTTCTATCAAGAGCATCCTTTTTGTCAAGAGTACGTTTAATATATGAACTCATTGTTATTATTATTACTATATATTAATATCACTTATTAATAATAAGGATAACAATAATTTATAAATATTATGTCTTATGATGAATCTTATTTTAGTTTTTGTTATTTTTGTGAGGTGCCGACAAACGTTAAACATGCTGCTTGGTTAATCAATGACAAAGACATTACAAGCTTTTAAAATCTCGATAACGCTCCCTAACAACTCATGAAACAAAAATAACTGTGAGAACTTATGACGTTGAGGACAATACACCGTTCTGAAAAACAGAAAATATATAGCATGTAGCAGCTGAAACAATTTTAGGAAACTGTCTTTTTATTTTAAATTCATCAAAATACCAGTCCCTTTTCAAATTAAAACTACTTGCACAATTTGAAACATTCCGAACTTGCTTTGCTATTACAGTGATTCGGAAAATTGAGAACTCTGTCTAAGTTTTCGTACAGAACGGTAAGTTTTTCCCATTTTTTTGTTGCATGAGTTGTTATACAAAAGACATCAATCCCTGATGAAGAAAATGGAATCTGAATTTATAAAAACTGAATTCACGTGTCAGAACAATCATTATCAGCAGTTGCCGCTAGCCTGATATGAAATGCACCAGTCACTATTATTAATACTTTAGTTTCCAGTCATTGTCAAATTTAATCCTATACGTTTCTCTTATTGGTCTTTTTGGTTTCTTTTTGTTTCTTTTTCATCAATTATTCGTGTACTTAGCAAGGGGACTATGTAAATAAGTGGAAATAAATAATGATTAAAACAAAATAATCCCCATCCCAGTCCAGCAATTGATCAAATGGTTTAACCAGCCTATTAAGAGTCTAAAAAGCTCTTTACAAGCACTACTTACCAACCACTAACAATTCCCGCAAGTTCTCTTGCAATTTTTCCTTACGTAGGCGTTGCTCCTGCAGTACGATGTCCAACCTCCACAGCGGCGGTCCCTGTCACTGCATGATCCACCTTGCAATGGAAGAAGACGAGAAAGCTTGTTAGTAGTACAAATACTAACCATCATAAGAAACACTACTCTCTTCAACAACAAAAAATATGATGCTTTTCACCGCTTCGTGGTTTGCGCTCTTGTGTTTTTCCTTTCGCCATGTTTTTTCTCTGTTTCAGACCAGTGAATACTGCCTTGGTGCGTTTTATAGAAGATCAGAGCATAATCTTCTTTCAGCTTGGCATTGGAAACGGGCGCGCCCTTAAGTTCGAAATCAGCTTAGTATGCTTATTTTTCTGTGTTTCCTTCCCCGTTTCATAGTTTCTGATTGGAAACAAGTATCCATCTTATGATCATTAATACATGTTTTCTATCAAAATCAAGGAAATTTACTGCAAATTTGCTAAAAATAGAATTTTCGAAAAATCCATGACGGCGACCAAGATGACAGACATGTTGTCCAATGACCGCTGCCATAGCAACAGTTCTAAATAAAAACTTAAAGGTTATCATAGAAAGTAATTAGCAAGGCTAAAACTGCTTACATGCCAAATATCCAGCTTTCATCTGCAACCATTTCTAAAATCCTTGGGAGTCAAATGAACCCTTAAAAAGACCCCCTCCCCTTCAACGTTGTTGTTTCTTTTTTTTGGTTTTAACGTTTAAGGGTTAAAACCGATATGGATAAATATTGCATTGAATTAACACCATCCGTATTTTCGATCCCTCCTATGAATCTTTTTCAGGGAGTTATAATAATTGAGTTACAACTTTTCTTTTGTCTTTTTCAAGCGATTCATTATTTATGTCTTCTTGATAAGTACTTGTTTGGTTATTAAACATATAATTTCGCTGTTTATAGTTTCGTGCTTTGTGCATCATGTGAATGAAACCGTGAACTTGTTATCCGTGGTGTAGGTCGCACTTGCTGGTATATATTTAATGATGCATTTCCTAAATTTGACAAGGTGTTGGCTATTTTAAAAAATAAGTGATCGTGCAATATCATTATCAGCCGTACGATTTTAGACCGAACTATACTCCCCTTACTTACAAATCATACTGTTTTTCTATCTGCTAAACCTGATCTGAAGAAGAAGAACAAGAACAAGAACAAGAAGAAGAAAAGAACAAGAACAAGAACGAGAAAAAAAGAACAAGAACAAGAAGAGAGACAGGTAAAGGGAAAAAGAGGAATAGGAAAACACAACGAAAACAAAGAGGAAAAACAAGACAAAGAACACAAGGAAAATAAATACAACGACAAAGAGGAAAGAGAAGTAAAAAAAAACGATAATAAGAAAAAATAGAGGAGAAAATAAGATTTCCACCTACCACCGCCGCCGCCTCCTCCTCCTCCTCCTCCTCCGCTACCTGTTGGTAAACACAATTTCAATCTTCCCCAATCATTTCGTCCTTTCTTACAATAATTCACATATTCCTAAATACTGTTGATCTGGTCAAAACTTTCATTTGTATAACTTTTAAATAAAAGTAATTATACTTTTCATACAAAATCTTCTCAAATTTTCCGTACCCTCTGAAAAACCTTTAAAAAATCACTTAACCTGATACAAATACTTAGGTACAATACCCATATTCCTGTATAGGTCTTGTATAAAAATTATTATATAAACGGTTCATTATCAATTAGAATGGATTATCATTCAGTTTAAAAACATTTTTCTGTTGATTGGTTGAGTGACCCTGTGTCACCTGCAATTATCTGCCTGCAAATAAAGGTTTGCTCTTCCCCCTATATATTGCACTAAATGTTTGCTGCAAATATTGTTTGACTCATGTGCAGTCCATGAACATATCCGTCAACGTGCATAATATTGAACGTAGCGATGATGGAGGCTCACTTTCATCAGTTTTCCGAAGAAGACCTTGCGGGTACAATTGAAGAAAAGATCACAAAATGTTTTGATGTTGTCAGTGTCCCTCAAGCCATTTTTTGCCTCTGCCTTCGTCTTCGACAAGTTATTTTTGTTGCTTGCCACTGACAAATCACGATATTTTGCTCAACCTCGTCAAATAAATATTAATTAATAGCAGTGTGCTATATAAAAATAAGGCTGTTTTTGGCAAGTTCGTTATTTAGTCAAAACTGCGACTTCATTTTCCGGCTTCGCTATTAGCGGGACAATTAAACCTTTCGAATCTCAAGAAAACGTTTGGGACTTTCATTGGTTATAATTTTTTACCGTGTGTTTTTTCGAGCTTAAATTTACGACATTTTTTGGCAAAAGGGATATAGCAGTTCAACAATCGCAACTTGGCTAGTGCGTGCATTAATTGCTGGGTTTCACTTAATCCACAGAGACTCAAGAGACAAAGAGCGTGGCGGCCATGTTGGTGGACATAACAAAAGAAAATAATTGCAACTCTATCGTTATTGTACACCAACATGGCGGCTATCACGTCACATGCAACCCAAGAACTGGTTAGCACGTCTTTTATAGTGGGTAAGTTTACATCACTAGGAAAAATAAAGGCAAAAACTTCCCTTCCCGTCTTACCATACAAAGACTGTATTCCCCGAATGTCGTCGTTATGGAGGCGAAGATTTGCCTGGTAACTGTACGTTGGCCACATAATGGTTCCACGCACATTGGAATGCTCCAGTCCCAAGGAGTGGCCAATCTCGTGTACAGCAACCCAAAGAAGGTCAGTACCACGACCGCTACCAACACTCCAGCTCTCTGCCTCGTCAAAATGGAGACGTCCGTCTGATGGGAAGAACGCGTGTGCAAGGACACCCCATTGTTTGTCGAACGGGTAGTTACAACCCCGCTCTCCAGGTACGCCACCGTGCCTGCCATACCCAAAGCTACAGTAGCGAAACACTTAAGTCAATAACACATGCAATAAACCGTACTCAAATTATACAAAACTTGATAATAGTAACTCAATAAACTTTATAAGGACAAAACGCATGTACTTAAACTTCAGAAATGACTTAAGTTAGTGAAAATATAAGTTTGAGCATATAAACACATGTTTTCTATTAAAATCAAGGAAATTACTACAAATTTGCTAAATATAAAATTTTCGAAAAATCCAAGATGGCAGCCAAGATGGCGGATATGTTGTCAGTGACGACAGTGACGGTTGCCATAGCAACAGTTCTTAATAAAGATTTTATTGCTTTCGTGGAAAGTGGTTAGCAAGGTTCAGCTGCTTACAAGCCAAATGGCCAGCTTTTATCTGTAAGACTGTAACCATTTCGAAAATCATGGGGGGGGGACTGTCAAATGATCCTTCCTCCCATCTTCATCGTTGGTGTTTCTAAAAAAGGCACAAACGTTTAAGGGTTAAGTTGTGAACGGTTTGTCTTCTTGAAATAGACAGATCGTGAGCTTTGAGACCTTCGGCTAAATTTTCCATCTCCTTATATACTTCCAATATCGACTCTTAATCGTCTTACCGTATACTTTTCTCTACTTACCTTAACTTCAAATTTGCTCTCCTTGGGTCATTGGTCTGACTGAACCTCAAAGGAGTCACATCCGCCCAATATTTGAACGCGCGCTGAATCGTGTTTGCCTGGGTTCCTGAGTTAAGGTCACTTCCAGGTTTGAGGTACCACGTCAAACTTGTTTGACGCCATTTGCTTGCAGTTGCATATCGCCTGTGATTTGTTCACAAGAAGCATTCAAAAACTTAGTTTAACAAATAACTAGATTGAAAAATAACGCATTCTTTTAGATGCTACTTTTGGTTTTCTAAGCTTACGACCCCAATAAATTACTGACATCTTATTTCTGGACACTATCTTATCAAAAGTTTTAGTTTATCCGCTTGATTTACGTCATAAAACACACCTACTTTCTTCCGCTTCCAAAGAGGCTTTTTTATGGTAACTTTCCATGTCTCATTTTTCTTAAATATACAACAATTTATCTTAAATTTTCTCAAAAAGGAAAAGCAAATAGAACACTTCAAACCTATAATAACTAAAAATTTAAATAAACTCTAAAATCGGTAGAACCTGTAAGGTCTATATAACAAAGATCATTTTACCAGCAACTCTTTCAAAGGTGCTCTCTTTTACAGAGTTTCTTTTTTAAGCACTTTTACAAATTTGATTTCTGTCAGTTGGTGGCTCTGTACAAAAAGAAATTTGGATAGCAGTAGTCCTGGTTTGATTTCAATGGCAACAACAACAGCGACAACGACGACCAAAACCGAGACAAAGACAACAACGGCAACAGCAACAGTATTAACAACAAGATACAACAACCACGACAAAGACAACAGAGACAACAGAGGGCGAGCGAGTGAGTAAGTGAGCTATCTGACAATGTTATTATCTTAACTGCAAGCAATGAAAAGCAACCCTTAACAACATCTTCATACCGGATCCGAGAGCCACCCCCATCCTCGACATCTGGCCGCCCACAGCGCGGTTTGTGCATCTCCGCGAGTGTTCTGCTGTCCAGTTACAGGCAGTTGGAAGAAGCGTTGGAAGTTCTCGATTGCTGTTTTGGGGTTGTGATTTCCGGATCTTGAAGGTGAAAGGTAATGAAACTGGGAGAGGTAGTTCTGTGAATTTGAAAGACAAAAAGATGATCACTTAACTAGTTGTGACTTTAGGTTACTATGACTATTTTTGATTTGTCATGAAAGATGCCTGGAATTTTTTAGGGGTTCCTAAATTGCAATGACTAGCGTCATACTAGATCAACTGAAGGAGTTGCAAAGATCCTGCGCAAGCTTCCTTGATAGAGTGCTCAACATATTAAATATTGAATGACTTTTGTTATTTTCGTAAGAAACACTTGACCAAGTTTGCATTTCTTTTGGACGCGCGTAGGTACAACCGCAAAAAGCATTTGTATCTGCTGTACACTATTCTGATAGCGACGCACATATACCTTAATTGCATTTCATACTGTAGCAGTTACTGTTAAAACCTAGCCGTTGCATTGCCTATTGGGAAGACCTAAGATTTATGGCAAAGTCCGTAGAAAAATACCTATCATATACAAAGATTTGGCTAAAGTTATATCTTTTGTCAGAATCGTTAGTTTACAAGTAACATTGTGATGTAATTTTTTAAGAACCTTCAAAGGAATTTTTCTTGTCGGTCTTGAATGTTGTTAACAAAGTAATTGCATTTCCCGCTAATTTAAAAAAAGGATACGCGTCTCTTTTTCTTAAATTTGTGCCTCAAAACGTGGAAGCGTAGACTTCCTTGGTTTCAACAGTTTTAAAAATAGTAACCGTGTCCCCTTTATCATGGCTTAATCCCGTACATTTTTCCCAGCGTTCTCTTTTTGTTTAATCGAAAAGTTCCAGTTGGAAGGTATTCAACGGAATTCCGAAACAATTAAATTGGCGCACAGCAATTCGATGCCAGACACTAAGCTCCCGTGTGCACTTACCATTGCAAACTGTTCTTCATCTCCTGCCACAACTGCAGTAAAAACTGCGATTACCACTAAAAGAAACATCGCGAAGCTTGTCTCACAGTAGCAAGATAACAAGTGATAGTTTTAAAGCCGTATATAAGTACATCTGGATCTGTTTCTTCAGCTTTACAGCTTTTGTTTCTACATTACGCTTGTTGACGTAACGTTTAAAAGAAATCATCGTTTTTCTATTTTTTCAGCATGATAGTGTCATCCTTTTATTCGCGTTATCATAAATGTTAAACCTACATTTTCTTCCTGTACTTTTAACAGCTGCACAGCGGCTGTCGCAGAATGCGTTTCACATGTCTACCGGATATATTTAATCACAAAGTTATTAAAGAAAATGTCTAAAACCAAAATAGACTGACATGTCTAAAATCGAGTTAAATTAGATGTTTACCGTATTCGTATCAAAGCAAATAAAATTAACAGATATCGTCTCTCTAACACCTAGGCAAAGCAGAGTGTGTTCAACCTTTTCTCAAAGTCAGTTATCATCTGACTGTTATCACAAACCTTAAGCCTAATCTCTTTCTCCGCCTGTAACGCGGGCTTGGGTGAGATGCCAACATTCATTGCATTATACCTGAGAATAAATGCGAGCCTGTTTGTCTTTCTCATCACGAGTCAACTCGGGTTTTTTTATTATTTTAGATTTGTTCCACAAAATTTTGACAGGGTCTTCTGGTTTAATATTATTGTGAAGTAAAAATGTATTAGAGCCAAAATCCTTTTTGAAAATCATTGAAGGCCGAAAAGAAAATTTTCCCTATATCACTATGGCAACGGCCCCAAAACGTGCATTAAAGACACTAGAAAGAAACAACTGAGGCGTGGAAACGTTTTTGTGCCATTTGCACTAACTTACAGCGATTTTACGTGCACGTAACCTATTCCCAAACAAACAAAGTGTTACAAAATCGTCTCGGTTGCTCACATCGCTCCAAAAACAACCGAAAACACTCCAAACATTGATTCCTAAAAATACAGTTTCCGAAAATACGTTTAAAAGTTTAAAACACTTGTTCTTTTAATACAAGAAGGCTACATTTTAAAATACTTACAATTTAACTAAGATAGATCAAATCGAGCTGGAAATACTTTGAACTTCGTTTTGCTGTCATCCGTCTCCAGATTTGTTCGTTATTCTTTCGCAGTTAAACAGTTCTGTAACTGGCAATATAAGAAAAATTGTTACAAAACTAACTTGTAAGAACATATGCCAAATTTAAATGCAAAAAGTTAAAGAACATGAGAAATATGAAAATCTGTGTAAATAGTTTGCCAAATCGCACGGTGAAAATCTACTTGTTCTGTCTGCTATGTGATCCTATATTCTAATAGTTACTTTTTTCAAAATTTTGAAAGTTATTTCAAAACAAGTATAAATTATTCATTTTTTTATATTCATACACTTGTGGTTCGTCTTCGAGTATCGAAATTGTCCTTCAGTCGTCGTTGCATCCTGAAATTTGGAAAGAAAACAAGCAATATAGTTGATTGGGAAAACTTAGTTGGCCGAAACACACAGCATTGACACTTTTGCAGGGACAAGATATTTTAGAACTCTTTCGAAGCTGCTTATTGTAATAACCGTGTTCCAGTTCATGTCCAATTTTAAACCAGTTTCACGGAACTCTGTTCACAATATTAATTATTTTTCAACAGATAGACGTCAGAGAAGTTTATAACCGACGAGTTTAAACTACAAGCTGATAAACAGGGAAGAGTGGTAACAGCTTCTAATGCGTTTGATTCATGCATGCGTGAGTCGGTATATACTCGACAAAGACGGCGCCACGTCTGCAGGTGTATCAAGATGAGGGGCAAGTGTTACGTACAATCAAAGACAAGTACGATTGGAAAGGTCTTTATGACGACTTTTTTTCACCTATCGTGCTGCACACATGGTTTTTATATCTCAGAACATACATTACTTATTCCGTTTTGTGCTGAATATTTAAAAATAGCAAAAACAATGGGAGCTTTTGCGAAGGATACAGTGCGCACTTTATTTGAATATAGGAACTGAAGTAGAACTGTTTTAACGGGCGCTTATGAAACTGAAAATATAAAAGACTTTTTTACAGTTTTCAAAAGGATCACGCTAAAGCTTGGGATTAGAAACTTCACAAGAGCGACTAATTACAAGGATTAACCGTACCCGGTGCCACCTATTCGCCGCTGTGCGTCCATGCCCATGGACATGCGCAGTATAAACTTCTGCAAGTTGACCGCTGTTCAAACGAACCGTTTTATAGATGTTGCTTATATTGCGTATATTGCACAGTTTACAAATTTGTGAACTGCGCAATATACGCAATATGCGCAATATAGGCAATGTGCGTATTTTGCGTTGCGTTGCGTTGCGTTGCGTTGCACAGATTACAACAGGCCGCTTATACCAATAATGTTTAGTTAGACCAAGTAAAATCACCAAAAACATGAGTCAGGAGGTTCTTCTTATTTGCTTTTTTGTCAATTTTTATTAATTTCCAAAATATAGATTTACGTCCCCTTTGTTTCTAATAAAATAGTAGAATATGGCATCTATTTCCATTTCATCTCAAGAGTTTATTGCTGTGAGCGAACGTAGGTTTAAGCAATGTCAAACGCAGATTTAATTGTTCGTGAAAGTATTCATCAAGCCGATCGTCGCTTTAGGGACGTATCCAGACTTTTACAAATCTTTCAGCTCTGTTACGCGGAACTGGTGTCGTGTTTCGCAATGGACGGCAGATTATATATTTTTAAGTTCGATTGATGCCGTGAAAAAAATTAGAACAAATGTAAACTTTGTCAAACGGAAATGGGAACTCGACAAAGACACTTACAAACATTTACTTTTCTTCCCTGTTTTATTTCTTTGGACCGAAAAAACACCGATAAGTCAGCCTTTGAACTTTGCTAAAATTTTAAGCAAATGTACCGGATTGAATGACTCTCAAATGTTGATTTTTACTGATATTGACACTTCACTGGTTCGTTAATTCTACGTTCCACAGCAGAACTTATTCGTTTTCAACCATTTTTGGGTGGTTTCGACACCTTATTGGGTGACAATTTTTTTGGACGCTTGCTGAACTCAAATGGCATTCAATCTAATAGCACACACTCATACGTTCTCAACAACTCTTCTAACGTTTAGGCTATTTTGAGAAACACCACCATGATTTTCATAATTATTTGTTATGGTGCAAGCAGCTTTGGCCTATTTGACAACAGTCAAACTTAAATTTTGAACTGTTGCTATAGCAACAGTTTGGATAATATGGCTGCCATCTAGGCCGTCATTTTGGAATTTTCGGAAAATTTATTTTTGGCAAAACTGCAGCAGATTTATTTGAAATTAATAGAGCACGTGTAATGATAAGCGCTAAAAATAATTCATACTTATAAACAAAGTTTTTTTACTTGCATTAAAATTTTTATTTGCATAATTAATTTTGCAAAAATTATTAGCGGTAACGTTGTAAATATATCGTCTAAAGTTGTTTCCTTAATTGAAATAACATAGGGCGGGGAGATCCGTTCGACCTCCCCCATAAACGTTTAGGGTTAAAATTTGAATATGTTGTAGGCTGCTATGAAACACGTTTGTTGGATATGAAAATACCAGCCATCTAAGAAAGTTAAAGTTTGTCTTCAATCGAAAAGTGATATTATCTAAAATACCATTAACCCTACTGTAAACGGGCAGGGGCAGAAAAGACAAGCAGTTAAAGATAGAACGCCAAAGTATTGTGACTTTTCCTAAAATTGAACAATTTTATTTATTATGATAACTTATTTCCATGGCAACCAATTTCTGAGTCACTTAATTTTTCTTTATTTTTCTCGTAGTTCAAGTTATTTGAATATTTTTCTGTGGGATTGATGTGTTTACTAATTACAGATCATTTTGAGTCAAATACGACCAGCTTCCTGATATGACGCAATAAGAAAATCCAAGACGGCCGCCAAAAAGGCAGCCAAAAATCTAAAATGACGGCTTTTTGACGCGCAAAGGGTTTGACGCCACTCAAATTAAAACTAGAAAAGCTTATGCAACCAGACATCTTAAATTACAACTGGGCGATCTTCTGGGAGTTCTATAGTCAGCACACAGTCAGTTGAAGACGTAAAGAGCAGCTACGTTTGAATTTTTTTATTACGCTATTTACTCTGTAACAAGAGAAAATTAGCTGCTTAGTTATATGTTTTTATCGTAGGAAAACATACATGTAAACTTCTTTTTTAGGTTCAGTTAACAGCGCTGGTGCAAACACATTAAACCCGGATTTATGACATCATAACGAAGTCACGGTGATATACCAATTAGATGCGCCAAAATGATTGCATTGACTCAATAATCTGTGTGAGTCTCGAGCAAAGGAACCTAATCCGAAATAAAACTACTTCGAAACAAAGACGTTCGTACTAGGAAAACCCCTACGAAACAAAAATTACAACTTTGCATGCGGCAAAAGCCTTCAGAATGTGGTCACATTACATTTTAATGACCTTAAAAGGTCACCGTTCTCCTTCTCAGGCAACAAAAACGTTGACGCAACACTATTGTTCATGATATAGAGACATATCAGTTAAGATCATAGCGTCAAAATATTATATTGACCGTAATAATTGACAGAAAAAACTGCGAGACAAAGAAACCAGAAGTAATTGTAATTGACTGCATTTTTTAAAGTTTTATCTGATATTTACATAAAAACTATACTTTACAGTTTTGAATTTTTGTATTTGCTTGTAGTTTTATCCCTAGGCATTTTTAAACTCAAATGTTATAATTTTATCCTTTTAGATATGAATTGCTGTCAGTATTTTACAGGACTTATAGTAATAACATCCCTTCCTGTGGAGCGAATGAACAAACCCTGTGTTTCAGTCTCATTAAATATTGACAGCTGTGTGTGACATAAGTAGTACCAGGCGAACTGAAGAAATATGAGGAACTAATTGTAGTTGGAAAAATTAAAAGACTATAAATTATACATTAGACAATTAAAATAAAGCAGTTCCAAATAACCCGCCATGCTTACAAAAACAGAAACGCGCTAAGCAATCTTAGCCTCGTTTTGATAGGGATTGTCCAAATCCCGTGTAAAAATGTGAATCGGGTTTGTTGAAACGAACATTCAAACGTAAAAGTGTTATTTGTCAACGTTCGTTCGTGCTCCTTCGCAAGATAATGAAGGTTGTTTGATCGTTGCAGGTTGGTAGTTTCTACTCTTTTCTTGTCGCTCGATCTCTGGTCGAAATTTTAGAGATAAACAGTTACAATTGAGCCTCGCTCTGTCATTTTAAACAACAATTTATTTTGAAATATGTCGTTAATTATACTTAAAACATCACATTGTAGAAAAAAACATCCACAGAATGACTTGTCGATTTAGAATTAAGGAATTAATGAGACATTTGTCACAAAGTTAAATTGCTTTCCGCTCCTGATATAACAAATTCGACACTTCAGAAATTTGACATTTGTAGCGGGCGTTACTGGCTTATAAGAAATCGAAATAGATCAATCTGCATAAGTAGGCTGCAATTAATAGTTAATTTTCCCAATCGTTTTTACCAAGATTGAAATTTAGGTAGTTCAAAGAAGATGAAATAGAAAGTTTCAAGTCGATCTCAATCATCTGTAATAGTAAGTGTACAAACAATTTATCTTTAAGATGAATTTAAATTCACTTTCTTCTCATCTTATGTTAATTTATTCTACTTAACATCGTATCATCTATTTTGTTTCACCGACTAAAGTTTTTGCCGCTTAAAGATGAATTCAGCCAAGCTAATGAAAAACAGGCAACTGGTTTTATCAGGGCCTGTCCAAAATATGAAGGAAATGATGGTCCAGCAAAAGGAAACAGTCGCGTTTGGTTAACACGTTCTGATAGAATAAATGAATTATTCAGTGACAGATTCTTTGTTATTCCACCGATGTTGTCAAGTTGAGTGCAAAATGAAAGAATAAGTGCAATTACTGTGGCTAAATTTTGTAATTTTAAAATTTGTTCATAGCTGTTTATTATCAACTGGCTAAAGAGTGAAATGTTTAATTTCAAGGAAACATATTTTTCACCGTCTACTGAAAAAAATAACTAGCACTTCTTCTGTTTATATTTCGTTGCAATTAACAACATCTTACTGTCAAAACAATCTTTGCACCCTTTAGTTTTATTGTAAAATTAATATAAAATAGCCTCCACGCAGACTATCGTGGAGGCTAATATAAAAAGCTGATTGGAGCGCAGACATGTTCGAAGCTGTGATAACGCGCCAGTTCATTACCATTTTTTTTCTCGCATGCTGCAACCGAGACGTTTCTGCAAATCCTTGAAGAATCTGTAACTGAGGATAAACGGTGATGTCACAGTTTCAAATAAGTTTATTATTGAAAATTAAGAATTAAGGAATCTTGCATAATATTATTTATTATCGAAATTACAAAATCAACAACAAGATTTGATTAACCCTTAAACGGTCAGGGGGATCAACGAACCACCTTCTTCGATTTTTTAAGATTTCTTGAAGGATTTTTAAGATTTTTCCAATTTATTTCTAGTAGCTGTTACTTATCAGTTAACACGTTTTTTTTATTTGATTTCTGACATGCCTACACTTTTTAACAATTTTTTTTTTTAATTGAATAATATAAAAATTTGATTTCGAATGTTATTGAGAAATATGTACCGTGTTTTTCATTGCAATATTTATTAAAGTTACATTTCTAATCGATAGTTTTGCAGAACAAACTCTTTATAATGGCATAAATAATATGCTTACAACACATTTGTCGGCAGGTACGTTAGAACCGCCGAAATGCTCAAAAACAGGCAATTCTATCGGCTCTGTAACCATGGCATCGGTCTAATTATATCCTGCGAAGCTGGCGGTTTTTTAAAGGGGGCGAAATAACACAAACAAGTAACTCAATCAAAACGTAGAAAAAAAATTGTTCAAACTTTCATTATATATAATGGACAGCAGTTTTTCTGCATTTCTGATTGCAAAGAAAATGATTTTAGAGCTGCCGAATCTTATAATAGAAAAATAAGTCGATGTACTCGAGGAAATCAGTTTCCGTCCAGATACTCATGGTAAAAGGGGATATAGTTTTTAAGTTGCCTCTGCCGGTAATGTACTTAAAAACTTACAGAAGAACCTTTTAAGAAAAAAAAAAGTAAGAGTATGAGCATAAATACAAAGAAATCTGCAAGTAAAACTTTGAACACGAAGTATTAAATTTATAGTTTCAAATTGCTTTATTTTCTTTATCCTCTTCTTGTTTATTTTAATAGCTTTTTCTTTTTAGGCCCGTAGGCAGGGGGGGGTGCGAACAACTATTTTGTTGAGTGTAAGTTACAGGAGTTTGGCGTTTGCATTACAACGGGCTTTTTAAGTATTTTTTTTTTTTACTATTTGGCACTGGAGCACAATGGAAAAGAAAAATGGTTACATTTACAAGATATAGAGAGAGCGCGAACGCCGCGAACGGGATACGAAATTCCATGCAAGCCGCAGCTCTTTTCCGTTTTCCTGTTTGTCCTGTTTTTAATCCTGTTTGTCCTCATGTGAAATTTACTCGTCGGATGGCGTACATCTCAGAACAAAGGGAACAAATACTTTTATGTTATTTGCTGTTACTGCTGTTAAATAGGTCGAAAAATTCTCCAGTGAACTTTTCATGCACCGTGTTTTGTTCCGCATGTTCCCTGCAAAACGGGGTCAGGCGCATTACATAACCTCATTACCGACCAAGCACCCGACTTTATTCAATACAAGTATGAGAGCCGATATATGCTAACAGTATGTTATACAGCAAGTATATGTTAACTGAATAAGTAAATTGCAGTGCGTGTACAGCCTTTTTAACACGTAACATCTTAACGCGCTTTAACCATCGGATGTTCAAGCTGTTTTCACTAACAAAGTAACCTAAGGAAGGAAGGGT
>JAOBYE010297207.1:0-13448 GCA_025403585.1 Parazoanthus swiftii | reverse complement strand
TGTGACAAGGACAGTCTCCCACAGAGGACCAAGTACAAACCAAGTTAGTGTCAAAAATGGAATTTAGCAAGCTGAAAATCTGTCTTTGAGAAAAATCTGAAAATTATCCAGGCTAGAAAAGGTGCAGATTTGAACTAGATTGCAGACACAGTTCCAAAATTTTACAATGTGGTTAAAGTAAAAGGATTGAAAAGTGGTTATCATACAGAGCGCAACTTTTTTAAGAGCTATTTTCTGGCTAAGACAAGTGCGACCGTAGTTTATAAAGTCACGTATTTTCTTACATCGAGGTCAATGTACCAGTGCATGGCTTTGTAGAAAAATAGTAAATCCTTTATCTCCCTATCATATGTTAGGGGTAGCAAGATGGCGGCGGGAACTGTGATAAGGTCTGTTACAAACCTGTCTGTAGTCGACTACTTCAACAGCAAATCCTCCAGGGAAGACAACAAACGCCAAACCAATCAACATGATTGACGTAAACGCAGAGTTATCGTACGTCCACTGAGGTTTGACTGGTGGAAAAGTCTGCACTTTCATTTCTATTGGATGAGACTCAACACCACTCAACTGCTGGGCGAGCATGTGAAACGTCGAGCCAAGAATATTGAGTCCAACGGGAATAGAATGGAGCATTGTGTTGTTGTAATACATCAAGTACTTGCGATGGACGGTAGTTAGATTGTTAAAAGGTGCCTAGTGAGGAAAAACCCACTTATCATTAGCATTTTTTTCTAGGTTTTGTAGTACTGAAATACCACTTTTCTAGAACAATTTGAAAACTCCTGCTTGTCATTAGTTGAGCGTTTTTCTCAAAGGAAATGTCCTGTACTGTTTGGAATTATCAGAAATGTTTAAAATCTTTAACCTTTTCGCAAAAATAATATTTAGAATAAGCTGAGTTCTATATGCAATCAGAAAGTATTTGAAAGTGCTAAGCCGTTCATTTGAAATTGCATTGATTACAATTTGAAAAAAGTTAAGCTATCAATATTAATCATTATTATTTTTATTCTATACAGGCTTAACTAGCCTACGTATTATCTGCATTTAATTCGGAGCATTCAAATGTCTCACCATGTTAGCTGGGAATTCACGAATATCAAATCCAAGATTCATCCGGTCGTGCTTCGATGAGTCAAGGATAGAGGCGATTGATTGAACTTTCTCATATCCAACTTGGTACTTCTCAAAAAACTTAAGAATGCCTTCCAAGTCATGTTTTGTAGAATTTTGAATGAATGCTCTTGTTGCATAGTCCTGTGAGCTCGCAGGTGTTACATACAGGGAAGGGGTGACAGCCATAGACTGGCTTTGGTTCTTCTTATCAACCTGCCCCGTTCGCATAACTACCAAGCCAATGAGCAAAAGCAGCGGTGAGACAAACATGGTGAAAAATATCTTCAGTGGAGATCTTTTCGAGTTCAACCAACGAATCTACAACAAAATAACACAAAAGACGTTGCATTCAGTTTCTACTTCACGAGCAACTCGAGAAAAAATATTTATTTTGCAGATTTAGCGCCAGAGGATCTATTTCACTTTACTAGGACATGATTTTGCTAGACAAACATCACCGAAATGATTAGTAGACATTTTATAATATCCAGTTTACAAAAAGAAAAACTACTGGAAACTATTCCGAATTCGATTCTGCATTGCTAGGGCGGATCTAGGATTTTAGCTAGAGGGGGGGGGGGGGTCCAAAGTTAGTTTAAAGGTTTGATTATTGTATTTTGTGACAAACGCGATACCGCTGTGTTATAATTGCGCATTCTGTATTTATCATGTTGAAATTTGAAGGTGAACTAATGCTATATTATGCCGATGAGTCAAAATGCAAAAATATCCCTATCTGAAACTGGCCTTGTGCTGCAGCTGCAACATCCTTGTATAAACAACAAGCCTTTTTTCAACATGACTCAACATGCTCTCTCTAAAACGATTACTCGCTGTTTCCTTTTTTGCCTTCTTTGTCTTTGCCTTTGATTGTAGGAGGGATGGCTTATTTTAGAAGTTTCCTATTTTCCAGGACAATTTTCCTTTTCGTTTGTCGACGTATGCAAGGTCATGCATCACTTAACTTAAAGATTTTCTATAAGTTTATTTCGAGACAGGCTTAAAGTGATCATGAATTTCATGAATTGTCTTGTTATGTGTGTCGTGAGTTCGACGGTGGTCACGTTTGTTTTCCGTACAACAGTAAGTTTACGTTGTCTTAAAATACCTATATATTAGTATCATCTGTATTGTTAATCAGACATCATTTGGCATTGTCAGAAACCATTTCAATAAAAGACATGACTTTTCAAAACTGCTACCTTCTCCTAAGGAGTTAAGGTTGGCACTCCGATTTTATGAACACACAAGTTTCAGTAAACATGTATTTGAAACGCAAAGCCAGCTCTATTATTTGAAGGATTCACGTGGCTGAGATCTTTTTGTGGGGAAAGGGGAGTATTTTCGAAGTGTCCCTATTCTCGGGATTTTACTGTAATTGTAAAACACCTACTTGCAGCAGTAGTATATTATCCGTAGCGCAAAGGCAAGCTGTTATCAATTGTTTTGATCAAGTTCGATGTTATCTACTGGCTTATTTATAAAACAAACCTTCAGCAGTCCCAGTAACTGTTGTTTTATCACTGATGGTGGCTTGCTCGAATCCTTTCTTACTTCGGAGCTATTAAGATCCACGGTTGTCTTCCCGCCGTCATTAATCCAGGCAACCTTGGTCTTGCCATCTTCAACAGTTATTGTCTCACCCACGTCATCCGCTAAAGCGTTGTTGACAATAGCTCCACTGGGAGAAACTGCTGCAGTTTTATCTTCCTCTTTGTCTTCCTCTTCGTTCGTCTCTTCCAACTGTAGGAAAACTTCCTCAAGGGTTGTCATGGAAACGCCATAACTGTTTACCCCCAGCATCGATGCAGTATTGCCCTCAACACTCTCACTATTCTCTTCAAGCACTGCAAACAGTTCTAAAAACATATGTTTGATTTTAGATAGCGGCATTTTGTCCATCTCTACAACTTTAAAGTTCAGAAGAGTAACAAACGTCTTTGCGTTTCCACTGGCACCGATGGCTAAAACTTATTTCTGTACACCACTATGGATTCTACACGAATTGTGAAACCTGCAAAGACAGTAGTTAAGAAAAACAATATCACACGGGTAGATAGACATACTTTTAAACCGGATGAATCTCCATCAATGTACCATTTTTATACTCAGACTTTGTCTGTCAATGTGCTACTTTAAAATTCGGCTCCTCTCTGCAAACTTGCTGCTACACTCAGTGTCTCTCTTAATTCCTATAACTGCTGCAACTCTAAACTAGTTACCGTAATAGGAGGTTTGCGCGATGGCGTCAATTTACTACCAATACCAGAATGCTTTACGAGTTTTCATTCTAATTCAAATTTGTATGATAGAACCATTTGCACTAATTACCTTAAAAACAAAAGTGTCGTGCAAACCCACCCTTTTATCCTGGCTTACACTTGTAAGACAAGTATAAGCATAAGCATAAGAAACTGTAATAACAACGGACACGACAAAGGAACATTGACGTGACCTCGTCTTTTATTATTTAATTTTTAGGGTTTTTTTGCTGTTGCTTGTTATACTTAATTCACAAGTGTGAGCCAGGCTTTAAAATTCAAAAAATGGAGATTGTTATTTTCACTTTTAAAACAGACCCGCAAAACGTGTGACCTCATCCAAAGGTAGCCTAAAAGCCATCTCACGTCCATAATGCCTCAGCACCTTGGCTCCAGGAATTTTCCCTTGGACAACTTCAGTGAGCTGCTCACTGTTACACCCCACTGCTAGGGACATGCTGTGGTAGATAGAAAACAATCTAAACTAAACACTTCCTTCTGTTGACAGGTACCCCGAAAACCTAACTTTGTAGTTAATCTTAAACTCCAACATAGAGGTTCCAATTTGAGGCTCGAGATTAGTAAACTTAAAGTTTTGCAACCACGACAAAACATGGCGTGTATATGAGTCTTCTTCCAAAATGCTCACTTTTCGAGATAAAAGAAAAAAAGGTAGTAGTTTCAAGAGTGACCACTGCCAACTGTGTTTTGTAACATTAGACAATCTTGACAGATCCTACTTGAATTCTTTGCGTTCAGGCATATAGTAACAAGTAAGAAGCAATTAAACGGATAATCGGAGATGTTTACTCCACAAAATAAAATTAATGCTGAGTGTCGACTTAAGGTGTAAATGGCATCACCTGTGAGTCCCATTTACAGAGAGACTTTCCTTTTAACATGAACTTAGAGAAATTAACTAGCAAGTTAAACAATTACATTTACTTGAGGTGATATCCAATACCGAAGCGATTCTTCAGGAACAGTGAAGAGCCTGCACATCGCAGTTTTCCTTTTGATAAAATGGCCTTGTAATCTGTATCATAGAAAGAGATGTTGAATTAAAATACTGTTATTTATTTGTATCGATCATCTGAATACTGCCCATTTATCTCACAATAATGTGTTTCAATAAACCAGCTATCAGTTCTTCAATCGTACAGCATAGTGTAGTTTAGCAGCAGTAAGACCACATGTGGAGTACATGTTTGTTTGTCCAGACACACTGTTTGTATATGGAGTTTTGTAGGTAGGTGCTGCATTAGCAGAATCGAACGAATGAAAATATAGGGTGTTAAAATAAATGAATGAATGATTGGATAAATAGCTGAAAAAAATGAATGAATGGATGGACGGCTTGGCGAGTGAGTAAGTGAGTGATAATGAAAATACGAATAATAATTATAGCAATAATATTAACAAATGCAATAACAGTAATAATACATTTTATTAATTGTCCGATACTTTTTTACAAGGATAGATTTTAACGATTTAAGGTGGCTCGAAACAGTTTTACAGTTTTCAATGCCACTGAACTTTATGAAAGGCTTACTCAATTATAGAGGTAGATTACTCCTACCTGTTGATAGCTGGTGTTACTATAACCTTTAACCTTATCAACTCTTCAAGAGTTGGTCTCCCACAGAAACCTGTGTTACCATGGCAACTTGACAAGGCCTCGAAATACCTTATTTTTAGCATTCGATTGTGTTTTACACAAAAACTAGTCGGTGAACTTCCTTTTTTATTTCATCAAAATTAATTGTACATCAAAGAGCATAATTAAGAAAATTTTCAAAAAATTCTATCAAGAGGTTTTGGCGCTACCTTAATTTTTAAAATAGGTAAGGTGGCACCAAAACTTCTTGACAGAAATTTTTGAAATTTTCCTTAAATGTGCGCTTTGATGTGAAAACAATTTTAATAAAATAAAAAAGGAAGTTCACCGACTAATTTTTGTGTAAAACGCAATCAAATGTCAAAAATAGGGTGTGTTTGAGCCCTAACAAATTGCCATGGAAACAGAATTTCCGATGGTAGTACAAGGATTGATAAGCTAAAACGTCGTTGTAACACCAGTTAACAAAAATTGGTACGAATCCATCATGATGTTTGGGAAAGCCTTTCATAAAGTTCAGTGGCGCAGCAAAATGAAAAACGAGTTGGAGCCACCTTAAAATGTAAACTAAAAATCTAGATAGTAACAACAACATTATTACCGGAAATAATAGAAGATATAATGTGCGTTGCGTATGTTACTGATTGAGTGAATGAACTGACTGCACAACAGCTCCTCCCTTCACCAAACAAACGCACTGAAGTATCGGGATTCTTGATTCCGTTTTCTTATTTGATGACCGCGCGAATTTCGGACTTCTACGAGCGAAGGGACTCTTTTACAGACTACCGAGCCACATAAACTTCTACATATTTTGAAATACTCAAACATTCATATCTCGTAAACCCTAAAACATAATACATTCAAGTGAGAATGAAATCTGCGATTGTCGATCGATTTGTGAACTCTCTTTGTTTAAAGCTCAAAGCTGAATTTTTTGCTATGTTAAGCTCGTGTTCGCAGTCTGAGTTATCAACAACCAAACTAACCTGCCAGAATATCTGCTTCATCCATGAAGTGAGTGGTCAACAGCATCACTCGATCCTTGGAGCGATTCCGCAGTAGAGTCCACATCTGACGCCGTGAGTGTGGATCCATGCCACTAGTTGGCTCGTCAAGGAACACCACCTGTGTTCAAGGTTTGTAAGTTAGTTATGCATTTTTGGAATGTTGCATGAGTAACACTATACATATACGAATTGAGAACGAGTTTGCTGTATATACAAGGATACATCCCCCATGTTTGGTTGTGATTGTACGCACAAGGATTCGAATAGCGTTCACACAGTCAGTAATATTAGCGGACTCCTTATTGCACCCATCTACTTATATGGAACTGCAAAAAGAGGGGTGCACACGTCAACACCACGAAGCATTACAAGCCTCACGCTCAGCCAAAGCAAAAATACTTGTTATACTCTAGCAAAGGAATATTCATTGTCTTCTGGAGAACTTTACTCTATCTTTCACCTTGGGATCTCCAATTAAGGCCATTCCAACGCAGAGTTTTCGCTTTTGTCCCCCACTAAGGTCCTTTGTCAGCGTATCCTTCTGCTCTTCCAAGCCCACTTCCTGTACTATGCCGTTTACCTAAAACACAACCGTATTGTACAAAAGCGGACAAGTTACACTTCCATGTTAGAACTGAGTTAGATGCATCAATTTGTTATACTGGTTGTGATTTGAAGACCGTTTACAGGCGTTTTGGCAGTAGGCAAAACTCATTAACTACTTAGTTGTTTCTGTCGACTACTTTTTCTAAGAAAGCAGATTTGTGACATCTATCTAAAAATGTGAAACGCACTAGCTTAGTCCATTATGTGCTGCCATTAGGATCGGCGTCATTTAAAAAAGGAGAAAAGTTTAACACACCTTCACACAGATAAAAGAAATCAGTGTATCATACCAGATGATGTTACATCTCATCCTATCCCATCCCATTTTATTCCATCATATCTCATTCCATAACAACACATTACGTCATATATATTACATCATATAGAGCGTTTTCACTTATTCCCCAGGGAATCAAATATCAAAGGGTATGGCGACCATGTTGGTGTCCCTAACAAAAGAAACAAGTTGCAACTCCATTGTAAAAGGGCACCAACATGGTGGCCATGACGTCACATGAAAACGCTCTATAGTATATCACAATATTCAATATCTATTCAGTGAGATCACGATGTGCGAGGCGTGGGGTTATAACATTAAATCAAACTAACAATGAACTGAATAAGTGCATTGTTTTATTCACCAACCCAAAAACTGCAAACATTTACGAGTAACTGAAAAGTGATAATACAGATCTGTTTCAGAGTTATCATATCTCCAAGCAGCAATTTAATATCTTCTATAAAATAAACCAACACAAGAAAGCTAAGTTCATAAAACAGTTACTGCAAATAACACGTCTCAACACGAACGATTTTGCAAGACTCGGTTTCTTCTTTAAAACTGAGATACTGCTATTTTAAATATTGTCAGTATGAGGCGAATCCATCAGGTTACAGCTTAATGAACACGGCTTGTGTTGATTTAATGCTAATGAGTAAAAACACAACCATGTCGTTCCTTAACCAAACGAATTTATTAGATTTAATTGTTCACAAAATCTTCATTTGTTTTATCAAATGCAAAATCTTCTACTTTTGAAAACCTTCATTGAAAACATTACCCCCGATTGTTCAGCACGCAGCATGAGTACAGGGTTAAATGTTCAGGAAGATATACGGGCTTGACGTTTGCAATTAAGTCAAACATAACTTTGTTAACAATTTATGGATTCGTCACTGTTATAGATTGGACTCCCATAAAGGGATTTGGTCACGTGACTGGAGATGAACATGTGCGAACTGGGAAGCTAGCAAGCTTGGTGTTGCATGCACTGTTTAACTGAAACAGTCATTCAATCTTATAGCCCTACCGTGTTCTTGAAATCAACCTGGTTCATTTCTCGCAGGCCAGCATAGAACTCAACGTGTTCCCTCACAGTCAGGAAATCGAACAATATTTCATTCATTTGTGGACACACTCCTGTTGCAAAAAAGTAATAAAATAGTCAGACTTCCCAGCACAAGAGATGAACAAGATATGGAGAACCATGAATCGATGAATTGAAATTAACACTTCATTGAAATTTCGGTGGTCTTGTAGCTGATCAGAGACAGTAGTTTATATCGATCCTAGGTTCTCAGTCTTTCCTTTGGGTAAGTCGTGTCGCTTAGTCCAAATGATGATAATTACATACTTACCAATTGTCTTTCTTATTCTGACCAAGTCGTCGGGATCAGATACATCCAAACCATTGATGAAGATCGTTCCACTTGTGGGTGGTGTCATCCCTGTCATCGTTGCAATCAGTGTCGTCTTTCCAGCCCCATTGTGACCAAGAAGGGCAGTTACATGGCCTTCATAGATGTCAAGGTTTACTTCTAAATTGGATACAAGTAAACATGAAGCAATTAGCTTTGCGATCAGTAAAATTGAACAGGGAACCTGATGTTTTGTTGACGTCTTAGGGCGCTTAAGAAACCAGGCCTCGATTAGTAAAAGGATGGAAAACTTTATCCAGTGGATAAATCCTTATCCAGTGGATAAGTGTTTTAAATAGTTTAGACAATCTCATGCAGTGGATGAAGTCTTATCCGCTAGATATTGCTATCGACCTTTTGAACTACTGGGACCAGGACGACAACAGCAGCTATGACAGCCCCAATGGAACTGTATTTTTCCATTTCTTCTTTGCGTCATGATCACCGACAATTCGATAGTCTGAGAGCGCGCTGCAGTTTTGAAAGTAGAGGATGACTAGTGTTTTCAATTGGGAGGCGATACTGCAAAATACATTTCTCTGTAGTTCTTACCTTCCACTGAGTGGTTCCTGAGAGTTCATTAAGCAGATCAGCTAGTTCTTTAGCAGATCAAGTCCTATTACTTACCATCAACAGCAACAACCTTTTCTTTTCCAGGAAATTCTTTCCTGACCTTGTGAATGCTGCAGCGAAGTACAAAGAAAGTTAACTTCTGAAAACGAGAAATTACGTTGACGGCTCTTTTAACTTGTTTTCCAAACTGTGATACTTCCCATTAAAACTAAGAAAAATGGTTTATCCCATATAATTTAATGCCTTCCATATGCAAACAGCCAAGAGATACTCGTCTAAACAGATACAGATAGTTCTCATGAAAGAAAGTAGGGGCTTGTAACATGTACCCAGTGATGTGGCATGGTATTAAGACTACAATGCAAGGACAAAAGAAAACACACTGGCAAATCCTCTATATTAACGTAAAGTATTGAGACACACCTGATGGCTTCTTTCCCATGAAGTTCAGCGGGCATTGGTTCAACATCATCCGACGAAAATCGCTCGTGTGATGATAACTGGTTCTTCGGCGACTGAAGCGTTTTTCCAAAAGCACTTTTCCAGAACGATGGTTTCAGAAAAAACAGTGGTTCTCGTCGTTTTCCATACTCACCAGGAATGACAGCATCAAGGTAGAGAGTCAAAAACGAGTACAAAAATATATCGACAACTAACATTACAATTCCATTCATAGGAGGGAATGATCCTTGGGTCGTTAGATTGTCAAACTGCAAGCCAGGGCCAGTATCCACAGCCTGCAGGACAAAACGAATATTCAGCAACAAATTTCGTCTTTTGGTATGGCAATACAGTAACGTTATTTATGTGTGGTTAATATTGTATCTTTTTGGATTAGATAAGACATCTATGTACAATTTGTCATTTTATCACTTACAGAGCTAATTGTGATGCTAAATGCTAGTGGTGATATCAGTGACAGAGTCCATTTGACTGCGTTGGGGACATCCAGAACATTAAGCGGTAGAAACAGAAGTCCAAGAACGGCGCTCAAAAGCCAAGTTACACCTCCTGCAGTCTTGGCATTCTTAAACAATGATGACATCATGAAAGCAAATGTGATGATGGACATCCCAAACAGATAAAAAATTATAACCATCAAAATAAAGCTACTACTGCCAAATATCTTAGCAGCAATAGCTATAGCATTCATGATCAGAACACCAACAAAGATGATGATTGCATAGGTGACTGTCCATGACAACCAGAAAGCCAAGTAGTGCATTCCATTGATTCTCATCAACTCCTTCATTTTGAATTCTTTCTCCTTCACCAGATTTCCCACCAGGGTGGTGAGGTAAGGTGTAAATGCCAACACCATGTATATCCCCGTCGCAGAGGTAAGGCCTGTAAAAGACGGGGTGAAGGAAGATTTTGGCATCATCTTTACGAAGACATCCGGAGGTTGGAAGCCATTGGAGATGTTTGTCTCAACCTGAGGTTCAAAGCAAAAAGACACAGATTTGATTGTAGCGAAAACGTTGATTACTTGTGGGTCATTTAGTATCTTTAGTTAGTTAATCATTTCAAGCAGAGTGCTGGCAACGCTTCTAGTTCTATACGCGACTTCCAGCATTCCTTGAAAGAAACATTGAAATATTTGTTTGAAATTGTTTGAAATGTTAAGCCATTCCCGATTTTCGTCCTGTTGTGTGCTATATTAAATCATAAGTGGTTTTAATTTTGGTTAAAAAAAGTGTTTTTACAATTGTTTGGCGTTTTATTTTCTGTTTGTTTGGCTACACGGAGTTAGAAAAAGCAATACCGTGGGCAAATTTTGGCAGCTTGTGTGTCTGTAATCGATTTCAACATAAAAGTATGCCATTATGTTGTAAACAGCTCAACTACATCATGATGGAGAATGAATTCGTACGTCTGTTATATGCGTTTATCAACTTATATTGGAACAGTTCCTTCACTGCAGTAACAGCATCCACAGATGTAGGTAGTTGATGCTTCACTTAATTCGTCGCTTCATTCAGGGACGGATCCTTTAATACGGATTGTCTTATCGTTTGGTTGTATTTATTTCGTGTTTTCATTTTCTGTATGGGTTTACTTAATTTTTTATTTGCTTTTCTTATCGTTATTTTTCAACACTTTGATAGATTTACGGATTTTGCTCGTGGGACCGTCACGTGATTGTTCTTTCTAAAAAGCGACATGGTCTTGATCAGTCTTTGCTCTTGATCAAATATTGCGTTTTGTAGTTGCCCGTTATGTTATTGTGCTGCTGAAAGTTCTTCGGAAAAGCTCGACTGAGGACCAGTAAATCGTTCATTAATGCAGATACCGACTCGTTTGTGTGCGGTTCTACCAAAGCGCACAAAAGGTCGACCGTGGCGTTATGTAGATTTTGGAGAGAAATAGCTGATAATCACATATTATATAGAAATGTCTGAACCTAAAGATTGTTTTCCACAAAACTGTGCAAACAAATATAATGTTGATACAATGGAGGGCATATAAGTAACTGATTATCAGTGGTATACCTGAAACATGTGCAGCAATACTGCTAACAAGTTTTACTATATTTTGTAAATTTTACTGGTGAATGTAGGAGAGTTAGGGATTTCGTAGCTATAACTGGAGAGTTCCGATCCACTTGGGGACAGAAGAAAAAAAGATTTTTATGAGCCCACAGATGTACCGGCAAAGAGTGTGAATGTTCATTACTGTTGTTAACCCTAAATTCTATGCGCTAATTGCACGTCACTGTAAACTGGACGGCAGAAAATCAAAGCAAAGAAAAAGACATTAGAAATACGAGAAAAACCTGGACTGGATCTTAAGGTGTGTACATCCAGCGTTTCCTTTTGCAAATTCCATAGTTGTTGTTCAAAATTCGCTGACATAAGTCATCACAATTTATGTTATATTACGGAACACCCAGAAAACAAATAAGCACCACTTTCGCGTTACACAAAAAAAAAGTTTTTTAAAAATTTCTTTTCTCTGGCATTAATTGTTGTAAGTGTTGAACGTTGTCAATCAAATCCCTTTCTTAAAAAACTGCACACGTACAAAATGTTATGCAGATATGTGCAAATTGAGCTGCTAGTTTTTTGACACATTGTCAGCTTTTTTGTTGTGTTTAATTGGCAGCAGCTAACAAATTAAGTTTCAGAGCAAGGAACATGTAAACAAATGTAATACAGTTAATCAAACACAAAAAGAACTGGGGATCAACAAACTCATTCTAAAGAAAAATGCCTTTGATTGATAAAAAGGGTATTTTGCATGCCCTGTAAGGTAACCATGGCAACAGACCCTCCAGTTAAAATACAACAGTCAATGAATGAAAGAACTACAACAAGCAATATCAGTTAGCAAAAAATGGCCCAGTAATTCACCATAACGTATGTATGAACTTGAGAAAACCTTTTGGTGGCGCACAAAAAATACAATATTGTATTTTGCATGCCCTGTAAGGTAACCATGGCAACAGACCCTCCAGTTAAAATACAACAGTCAATGAATGAAAGAACTACAACAAGCAATATCAGTTAGCAAAAAATGGCCCAGTAATTCACCATAACGTATGTATGAACTTGAGAAAACCTTTTGGTGGCGCACAAAAAATACAAAATTGGTTGTAATTAAGTCATAATAAACAAACAAGAATATTGCATTATTCAGTTACCTGAGTAATGGCAGAGTCAACAAGCATTTGGACTGTAGCAGCACCATGCACTATGTATGAATTGGCTGGACATGCGTTAGGGTTGATAAAGGTCTTCAGATCACGACATTGCCCTAAAAACAACAATATACACCAAATTTACACCTATTTATTTTCATTTAGTGCACTACAAACAACACCACATTTATACCCTGTCATATGTTTTCTTCCAGAAACTCAATTCAATAAATACCATAAACGATGTTTTTAATGCCCACTCTCTATTAATTGCCTCATATCTAGTAGACAGCCAGGTCAAAGTTTATTTTCCGTCAGACACCCCCTGGCTCTATTACATGACCAGCATCTAGTAAACATCTCTCCCTTTCCCACATAATTATTATTTTTATTAGACAGTACTTAAAATTACTCAATTTGTGTAACATGTCTTGTTCACTTGTTTCCCTGCTGAACATTACATGAGGATTATGTACTATCAAAGTGAAGAACAATTTGATTTATCTTCTGTGACTACCTTTTTATTGTTGCAAATTACTTGACAATGTTTTGTTCAACTGCACTGCAGGTAAATTGTTTTGTTGGCTGGAAAGCAATTATTAAGAAGGGTAAAATGTCGATATTATAAGAAGTATAAATCACCTCTCTCCAAAAGATGCCTTCGTTCAATGACGGGGCATCAACTCCCCCCCCCCCCCAAAAAAAAACATTCAATAGATCAAGGCATTAAATAGATTATCATTTACAGTTAACTACAATGTATTAACATGAGATTAATTCTCAACTGATACAGCATCCACCTGGGGCTCAGATACTGAAAGCTGAGGGCAATATTGTATCAGATCACTAAAGCCTGGTTCACACTTGTGAAATAAGAATAAGCACAAGCATAAGAAATTTAAATAACAAAGGGAAAGACAAAG
>JAOBYE010297096.1:0-15701 GCA_025403585.1 Parazoanthus swiftii | reverse complement strand
GTTCCATGTGGATCTTTGTCTTCATAAGCACCGCAACAAAATTACACAGAATGCAACCACAGCATGCAAGTTTATTGTCACCATTTTAACTCTCATGTGTTCGTTGGTTATCGCATTATGTCGTGTGTACGTGCGGCCGCACATGGTGCGATCACAACCAATTTTTGTCGCATACGTCTAAAATCGCACCGAGTCGCATAGGTCTGCGGCAGGCTTTAGAATTGATAGTTGTCACCTCCCCTACGGTTTTTTGCACGCTATATATCAATAGCGGGTACCTCTTGTGCTGGCACCAATACCATAGCGGCCAGGCCTCGTCTTTAAACTTGGCACAGTTTTAGTGCCGGAACAACGTCGCTCTGAAATCCAGTTCATCTTGTGTCGGGCAAGTTGCCGCCTGTTCATTATACACAGGAACTGCATTTTTTTGCATGTGCAAGCACCAAAAGCCGGCTATCTGGTGTAGTGTTCATCTGGCCGTATACGGTTTACATTTCAAGAAATTGTGCTGGGTTGTTTTATTTAGATAACATTTACTCGCGAAAAAAGCGATGAGCTTATTGAGGCTTCAACTTAAGTCATGGTTACTAGATATTCAGTTTAGAATCGCTGGAGTGCTAGAACTAATGTAGTCAGTGTGTATGTTAAACTTAAAGTCGTGGATACATCGTTTCCGTTTATAATCGCCGGAGATCAAGGACTAGTGTGGACAGTATGTTTGTTAGACATATAGTCATGGTTCAATACCGAATAGTGGTTTATGAAAATCGGGGATGGAAGTGGAATCTTTTAAACCAAAATATTCATATTTCGGGTGGAAAAAATAAGAACATTCATACCGATTGCAGTATTCCATTTCCACTCCCGACTAAAATGACGAGGGCATTCAAAATTTCGCTCCCAGTAAATACAGTCAACACTTGTTAAGAAAATGACTTAGACTTAGAGAATAAAGTACAAGTAAAGAATTGAGTTTTGATACTTTTATTGATGATTGAGACACTCGATGATGGTAATTGGCCGTTTTTATACCAGAAGACGATAATATCGTATCAGACGTTATTACCGTCTGTTAACTGAGTGCGTCGGTCCGCCGCACTTAACCCGGCCATATTGTTGATGTCGTCTGACGTTAATTTTCCGTTTATACTAGACGTTAATGTCGACACCTCGCGATACTAACGTCTCTAGTGTAAAACCGCAGCCATACATGACCAAAACGTGCAGCAATTAGTGTTAAGCAAAACCGAAAGGAGCTATGGGTTGTGGTCCTGCGCACTTCAAATGAGAAACACCATAAACTGCCAAATATAAGCCTTCTCCCTCCTTGAGTATAAGCCCAAATCTCAAACGCCAAATTCCTTTTGACTATAAGACCCCTGCCCCCCTGGATTATAAGCCCATGGGCGTACATTCGAAGAGAGCCCGGCAATTAGTATATTGAAATAAAGGTAAACCAATGCGATTTTGCAGCTATTGTTTTTGTTCAAATACGGTTAACTAG
The DNA here is from genome assembly GCA_025403585.1 of Parazoanthus swiftii. Lineage (NCBI taxonomy): Eukaryota > Metazoa > Cnidaria > Anthozoa > Zoantharia > Parazoanthidae > Parazoanthus > Parazoanthus swiftii. Next base: position 14,197 of record JAOBYE010297096.1, on the reverse strand, counting down.
ATTATTGCCAGTTTTCCAGAGTCTGGGGAAGACAATTAACGTGTGTCTACTTGTCATTTTAAAGTTAAGTTTTTGTGATGCAAAGTTCCATCCGGTCAGATGCCCAAACAGTTTTTAAAAAACGTAAACTTCCTCGAACAAGAGCCCCCCCCCCCCCCCTCCCCCTCATCAAATTCCATTTCGAACATAAGCCCATGATTAAAAAGTACTTTGAAAGCTATATACCATTGGTTTGTATTTGGGATTTTACAGTATATACGTCTGATCAGGAAATTCTTGTTACCTCCATTTGTCTACGCCTTATTATATTACACGCAAGATTAACTGCTTCAACAGCCTCTTATGTGGTCTCTCTAATACTGTTCTCAACAATTTGACATAAACTCTGGACTATTTAGTTACTTAGATCACCTCTGTCACATCTCGCCTATCTTCCGTGACCTGCACTGCCTTCCTGTTAAGTATCGGAAAACTTCCTGATCAGGCACCTACTTATATAAAAGATCGCATCTTCTTGAAAAAGTCAACAAAGTCCTCCCTCCACTCCAACCTGACAATGGTCCCTTAGGGACGGACCATTACATATTTGAGGGGGAGGGGGGAAGGGGATTGGGCAATTTTTTTCTGCATGATTTTTTTTCGAGCCAAAAGCTTTGCCGGAAAAGTTTTTCGCGAGTCTGGTTATTTTTGTTTTTTCACCGGATTTCATCAGCAGGTTTTTTTTTCGTTTGTGAAATCTGTGCTCGAATTATTTTTTTGGTATTTGCTCAACCCCCCTACCACCACCTGAAATATCTAATGGTCCGTCCAGTTTACAGATGTTTCTCTGTAACAAGCGAGCAGGCCTCCATAGACGCGCGAAAAAAAACGGGAAAGGAGTTCCCCCATTGGTTTTTTCAAAAACACTAGGTGGCAGAGCCTTTTCCTGCTCATTTTTTCCCTTATATAAAAAATTCATGATTTTCATTGTAGGTCAAAGAAAAAAGGTAATTGCAAGATTGAAAAGGAAAGAAAACATAAAATTGTGCGTTGTCGGTGGTACAATCAACACTATAACATGGAAATAAATAAAAACGCTTATGAAATCGCGACAGAACTTTATTAGGAAGCCAAGAAAATTTTCAGCGGTAGACATTTTGCTTTAATTAAAAGCCGTTGTGTTTCCCATGACCCTCGGTGTGAAACCGACGTTACACTGTAGATAACGCGTAAAACTGAGGCAGGTGGCCAAGTTTCCAACTCGAGCATTTCACTCTGGAACAAATCTACAGTGTAAAGTTAAGCCTTTCCCGAGCCAAGTGCCTCGATAAGACGCTTGTCCGGTTCCCTTTGTATGAAGAGGATGAAAGTACGCGACTCCTTCTGGACAGGACACTAATCCATCGCAAGTTGCCCCCAAGCAAAAGCTGGTACTCACTTTTACAGCCGAGTCGACTGGAGCAAGTCGAGTAAAGTGCCTTGATCAAGGACACAACACAGTGGTCAGGCCCGGAAGCGAACGCAAATCAAAGAGCAAGAAGTTGTTAAAACTCATTAGCCATCATTCGCTAAATCCGATTTCAGAATTGTTGCAAGTTTCTTACATTGCATCAAACTAACGCCCCGTTCACGCGTATCATGTTTTCGTTTGAAATCGCAACTTTTCCCTCTGTTTTGGCATTACATCGACATTTAAACAAAAATAGAACGATGAAAAACAGGCAAACGCACCACACAAACGATCGTGTGGTCGGAAGTAACTTCTTCGGCGTTTTCGATCAGCAAAAAGGTTGCGCTTTTAAACGAGAGCGTTGCTGGTTTTCACTCACTCCCCAGGAATTCAAATGACAAAGGGCATGGCGGCCATGTTGGGGCCCCTTACAAAAGGAACTAATTACAACGCCATTGTAAAAGGGGCACCAACATGGTAGCAAAATGGCGGCTCTGGCGTCATATGAAAACCAAGAATATGTGTGGATGTTTGCACAATTAAGATCGACTGATTCAGTTACGATCGACGCAGTCAAACCGAGTCTGTTTGCGTACAAAACCTTCAGCAACTAATAAAACAAACCAATCAACTATCATCGTTTTTATTAACAAGGTATATTTACATTCCAAATTACACATTCCAGCTATTCAACTTGGACATTTCTAGTTGTCGCTTGCGGACCGATAGTTATTTGCCTACAAACATCTGGCTGACACAAAGGTTATCGAGTTTTCAGTGTTTCAGTTACTCCTTATTGATGACAGAGGTTTGAAAAGTTTCACTACAATAATCAAATGTAACGGTAACTGTAAAGAACCACCGATAATTTGTTATTAGCTACCAAGTGAACTTTTTAACTGCTGCATCACTGTTGTAAAATTGTCATCGCCTGCGTCCACTGAACTTGAGGCAACAGCTAGATTTCTGTCGAGTAGTTCTGCGCCCAATCGCGGCATGTTTACCCAAAGCGAGGCGGCTGAATTGGCACTTAAACGAAGTCCTTTCATTTTCAAGCCGGTTGCTACATCAACCTCGGGCGTCATGGGAGGGGGGAGGGGAAAGAAGTTACACGCACCTTAATCCCAAGTCATTTCTCAGTTTTAATACTTTGTCTTGAACTTGATCGACTATCAAGACCACTACTTGAATGAAATAGCTTCTCATGTGGCGCAGGAGGTGCTTCACTGTCTCCCCTGGGGGTGGGGGTGGAGAGAGCTGACCATACGGTCTCAGAAATACTTGTACTTCGAGAGGTTGTGCGCGATCCCGCGAGAAGCTTGGCCAACATCTCGTCTGACAATCGGACCTGGGAGGAAACATCAACCAAATTTGGAGTTTTGTGGCATACAGTACACGCATCGAGACTTTCAGACTTCCGGTCCAAATTCAAAGGAAAAGTGAGCACTCATTAAGTTAGACCATTGTTAAACACTACCAAACACAATAGCCTGACTTAATGAGTGCTCACTTTTCTTTTGAATTGGGACCGGAGGTCTGAAACTCTTGCTGTGCGTATTGCTTACAAAGTTGTTCTCCGACATTACATATAAAGCAATTCTTGTAACGGCGCTGTTTCTAAATAGATTCAAACTGAAATTGCTAAGAATGAAAAAAAATGGTCCCTTTGTTCTTTGTAGCTTTAATGTAATAATTTTTATAACAGGCCACTGTAATTCCGGATGTTTTGTTTATGTTTTACGAGTGAGGTCTGCTTCAGAAAATTACTCGTGTGTATAAAACGTATACTCCTTATACATGCACATTATACGTGCTAAGTTCTCCTAACAATCTTTTTAAGAATTGTATAGAGAACAGTGAGGAGAATTTAAAATTCGATAGAGATAACCAACCTGTGTTTCATCCTCCTGTACTGAGTCAAACTCCTTCAACTGATCTTCAATGGCGAGGAGTCTTTGCTTCATGTCCCTCATCTGTTTCTCTTCCCTCAAAACGCTTTCGCCGATGTCTACGACAGTAAAAAATTTCTCAGTGTTTTGAATCCGACACTGCCTGTCAAAACAGTTCGCTTGATATCTAAGGCCCGTTTCAAACACCATGTTACAGTCGTGCTGAGCTAGCTAGACTGTAGCACGACTTCGGCTTGACTTGGTTTCAGACGCCGAATTTGAGTAGAACTAAAGTCAGTTTTGGCGCAAACTCGTTTTTCACATGCATTCAACATTTCAAAACAGGTTTGACCACGTTTGGAATTCATTTATAATTTTTGCAACGGATTCAGCACGACTTTGGCGCGACTTAGTAGCACGGCGTCTAAAACGCCCCAGCTAGAGTCGTGTAGGACGGGTGAGCTTGCCGTGTTACATGGCTTTGGCGCGGGTTGTTTTCAGACGCCGTGCTAAAGTCGTACCACAGTCGAATTTGCCAGTTCAGATACGCTTAGCACGACTGCAGCACGACGTTTCAAACGGGCCTAACTAACCTCAACTAACCCAGTTAAACGTCAATAAAACTTTGAAAAACCCTCTTTACTGCATTCCCAGAGAGGAACACATCGAGTATATGACTCTGTACTTACCGAGATTTTCAGTTTCATCCTCATCACCATCCCCACGTAACGTGCTTAGATTTCTCACAGAATCCTAACAGTAAATGCACCAGTCGTCAATAACTACAAAGTGTGAAACTCACAGCCAACCTTAACCGAATAGGGTTTCTTTTACAAAGATTACCGTAAACGCTCTAATAAGCCCCCGCGGGGCTTAATAAATTTCACGCCTTCCAGAGGGAGGGCTTATTAGAGAGGGGGCTTATTAGAGAGGAGGCCTTATTGGAGAGGGGGGCTTATTAGAGAGGGGGCTTACTAGAGAGGGGGGCTTATTAGAGAGGGGGGCTTATTAGAGAGGGGGCTTATTAGAGAGGGGGGCTTATTAGAGAGGGGGCGTATTAGAGAGGGGGCTTATTAGAGAGGGGGACTTACTAGAGAGGGGGATTTATTAGAGACGGGGACTTATTTAAAACTTACTGATAAAAGGGAATCACTGGAACTTATAGCGCTATGAGCAAGTCAAAAGCAGTCATTCAAGTACTTAAATCAGGACTAGACAAGAAAACTCAGACACCCTCCCACTGAAGATCGATGCCACACTTGCACACCACGCCAAAACTGTACTTTACTGTTTGTTTTGGCCTTTTTATTTTTTTGGGGAGGGGGGGGGGCTTATTACAAATTTGAGGCTGTAGAGGGGGGAGGAGCTTTTTAGAGCGTTTAATAAAAGAGCGTTTACGGTATTTCAAAATAGGAAAAAAACAAGTAAAGAAAATAGAGATATATTAATTAGAGTTTTATTCTTATGCAACTCTTAAAAGTAAAAAACGTCGATTAACTCTTTTCACGCCAACTTTTCAAAAAGATCCTCTGGCTTGGGAGACTGGGCGATTGCTACCCACAAAATGATCTTTAAAATAAAGTACTTTTGATGGCAAGGTAAGTTACCTGGGAAATTGAACTGGTTAAATCTCTGCTCGACAACAACTCCAACTCCTCAGGGGGCAACAGCGATTGCAGTTTCCTAAAAACAAGCAAAATATTGCAACAATTATCTTTTAAAGTCTGATTTACACTGGCGAAGAAAGAGAAAAAACTGAACCGTTATCAAGCGAAAATCAACGCGGCTGAGCCCAAGTGGGAAGTTCGCTACACGTGCATTTTACTTGATTTTTATTACAGGCTATGCAAACTTAAAATTCGAATATAGATAAATGCATTCGATTCGGCATTTCATAAGTTGAGATACGTTGTATTAGATACATATAATAAAGGCCGATTAAAAGACTTAGCATGGAAATTCTTTGGCGTTCTCAAAATACCAGAATTTTTGCAGAAAATTTGAAATAAAGTTAACGAATCTCAACGTGCGATTGTCACTGTGTCTTGAGTGTAACTCGGAGACGAATCAAGGCTGTTTGAGGCGACTTTCCGATCGGAATTGTTCTTCCTAAAAACTCACGTCGTTTGAGTTCTATTTAAATTTCTCGAATCGTCTTTAAAGTATTCGAATTTTGAAGTTGGATAGCCTGTGATTTTGTAAGCCTTCCAGAGCTTGTGTGTTGGTTGTTTTTCATTTGCGGGCTTGAGAACGAATGAAAAGATTGGCTTATTCGTCCGTTTCTGCGCATGCATCAGTTATAGCACGAAACGAACATTGGCAAATATCCCTCACGGTGTCACAGGTGGCCCAAGATACCAATATGTTTCAGAAGTTTGCAATACTTGGGTGCTCGGTTACGCATCACGATTTTAAGGTCTTTATGTTCGGCTTGCCAACTTACATGTCAATATCTGCGAGAGCCCTCGACTCTTTCTCATCTGGTTGGTATCCTGTTCCCGGTGCAAGACTTAAAGTGTCCGTGAAGGGAGTCTATCGGAAGAACAGCAGTTGAAAAAAAAACATGTTGATTTTTTCACTTTTTTCGTGGACATCAAATCAGTCTTGTAATTAAATATAAGTCATTTCGTTTTTTTGGGAAGGTGGAGCAGAAGAACAGTACTGCTCAACTCGCCAGCCTGAGGGCTTTGTACTTGACCCAATTTTGACCAATGTTGTAGTGTAGCTCGGTCAAAGTTACTTAAATATGACCAAATGTAACACATTTGCCCCACCTCCCTTTCCCCTTCATCATCCAGTTCAAAAAATCATATAAAACAAAAACAAAAATGAAACACACACACACAAACAAAACATTTCACATTGGCTACTATCACTCACATCCAGCATCAACTGGTCCGTATCTTCTGACATGATTTCATCAATCCGCTGCTTTTCTTCCTCGGTCATTGGAATGAGGTTTCCTGCATCTCCTGCTAGCTGTAGAAAAAAAACGTGCAAAGATGCAGTAGCTAGTTGCCAGAAAATCTCCCGCTAAATAAAAAAAGTCTGTCAGAAGTGTGCCAGAGAGTAAAGGCCTTGTTACACTGCGCACTTTTCTCAGCAACTTGTCTCGCAATGCTCGAAAATGTACCGTTGCAAGTTGCCGAGGTTGAGTGTTACACTACAAGTCGATCTCAGCAACTTGCATTTTTTTTGGCCGGGTTTGGTAAGCTTGTTTGTGTATCCATCTCCTCGGAACGAAAAACGAGAAGTGCGCGCCTGCGCCCTTGTTAAAACTGCCGTAAAAATGCGAGAAAAGTCGCTGGAGGGATGATACACTGTGCAATGGTGCTGCCAGTTGCTGCAATCCGTTGCGAAAAGTAGAGCAGAGACTTTCTCTTTCGTGCAACGCATCGCGCAACGAAAAAAATTGCGAGACAACCCATGTTACACTGTGTAATTCTACGGCAAATTGTCTCGCAACGGCCTTGCGAGACAAGTTGCTGAGAAAATTGCGCAGTGTAACAGGGCCTTAACTTAAGTTATACCATCTCTTGGTAAATGGAAGAACAACTGAAAGTACAACTGAGTTAGAACATCTCTTGCTATGTAGAAAAACTGTGACAGCAATAACAATCATTTATAAGTCTTGGTGAGAAAATCAAATTCGAAGTTTTGTAATTTAGAGCGATTTACACAACTAAGCTGTTTTCGTGATTTCAGTTAGGGGTCGTCGACAAATCAAGAAAAAAATTTAAATGACCTCCAATGGACGCTATCTTGAAACCCCCTCCCCCTCCCCCGATAACGCCCATTCCATTTGTCAAGCTACTGTAAGTTTGTTTAATGCTAAAATAATTGCCATAACGTCCACGGCTAAACCCCCTCCTCCTTAACGTCCATTGGACGTTATTTAAAATTTTTTGATTTGTCGACACTCCCTTACTATAGCTTTGTTTCATTGTTTATGTGCGACTTTGATTTTTTGTTTCTAGTCTAAATCAATTGATAAACACAATGAAGACTCCTGAGACTTGTAAAGACTTGTTGAAAAATTTTGACTTTGTCTAAAAAACTGAAGATCATTTTCGAACTTCAACCAGTATGGTGGTGAAAACAATTGTTTCAAGAGACGGGGGTAGTTGGTTTGTAGCCACAGCAATTGGTTAATGTTCATCATCTTAATAAATAGTCAACCTTTTTGTAAGTCAGAATATTTGAATCAAACATTACCTCAATGTTCCGTTTAATAAAATCTTGGGTCTTCTTCTTGTTAGACGCACTCTTGTCGGATTTCTTGTCCCTGGGTTTTCTGCTGTGCCTCTTTCCTTTTCCGCCTGCCTTCTTACCTGAGGGACTACTTCTCGCATCGAGATCATCACAAACTGACCCTGAATCTGATCTGTAACTGGAGTTATCGCCTGTGATCAGAAAAGTGATATCTGACTGAGTAACTGATTAACTTAATCGTGTTTAGCTTTTTAATTTTTCGTCTTCTCAAACTTGCGGAGAATCGGGGAGAGGAAAGGAAAAAGGCTGGACATGTAAAAAGTTCACACTCCTTAACTATCTTTTTATTTTAAAAATGTAATGGGACAAAAGTTGGTTGGCTAGCACTTATCATACTTATCACATATGGGGCAAAATAACTGAATGCTGATTGGCTGAAACAGAGGGCATTTTTTCTTAATCACGAGGGCACTTTTGGTAATCAAGAGGGCATGATTACTTGATCCTGATTGGTTAATTTGTTGTGGCATTAAACGGGCTTCTTGGTAGAAAAACAATGTGCGTGAACGCGATTCCCTCAATAGTTTTGCCCTTTATGTGATAAACAAGTAATCGCAATGAGCCCTCAGGCAATAATTTAAGGATTAATTTCACTTGCATTTTCAAAGTTTTACAATTTTGGAAAACTTTGAAAATGTAACGTGAAATTAATCCTTAGTTGCCTGAGGGCCCATGCCATTACATATACTAAATCTATTGTAATTTGTAATTTCAGATACATGTACTGTATGAACCTGCCACAATAGTTTTTCTGGAAAATGTTTTTGATTTCTTACTGATATCTGTAAATGGTTGACCAGAATTTGTTCAGTTTTAAATACATGTACTTGGGGTATGAAATGTACTGAACAGAAATGAAAAAACAAATTTATTTTATAATTATAAATTAATCTTTAAGAAAAGGTGTATAAAGTTACTAAAATATCTGGTTTTTTGACTAACTTTGTCATTCAAAATTTGGCTTCCATGGAAATGCAGGTCAGTACTGATAAAATTATGCATGAAGTCTATCAAAACCTCTGCAGATAAACTTTAAGATATGACATTTTGGAATTATAAACCATTTAGAACAGCAGCAGGGAGGTCCTGATAAGGTACAGACAAAATTGATAATACACATGACATGTAGTACTGCCCAGAAGCTCATTACCATAGATGAGACAGAAATAACAGTGCTTTAAAGAGCATTGTGTGTCCATCTAACCTGTGTGGGTGTCTGGGGAGCTGGCCATGTATCTGTTCTCACTCACAGGTGGCTGGGTAGCAAATACAGGAGTGAACGTGCGTGCGTCTTCTTCAACACCTGGATATAATTATGAACATTTAACAAAATAAGTTAGCTTCTATTTGTTTTCATATTTTATGTGTTGGTTAAAATCATAATTACAACTGGCTGATGCTAAGCTGCCACTCAGCCACATTGCCTTAAGTTCTACCTATTGGATATTTGTTTTAGAGTGGTACAAATTTATATAATAATAGGTATTATGCTCAACTTTTACATGTATTCAAAAATTTATGTAGCAATATCTAATTATTAGTTTTAAAAGTCACATTCATGTAGTACCAAAATACTGCTTGTTTTTCTTTCAGGTGGGTTTTTACCCTGAAGAAATTAATACATCTGCCATAACTATGTAATTTGGAACCACAAATTTGTATAAACCTGTATCATCTGGACCCCCATCAGGAGCCCCCAGTGCCAACAGATGGGCGGGGCCCAGCTCAACAGATTTGCCCTGCCCCCCCTGTTCTCTCTCCAGTTCCAGCTGTTTCAACCTTTCCTGCCACATTTTTTCCAGCTGACGGCGATGGATCTTCACCTCTCTCTCTTTCTGTGTACACAGACAAAGAATATATAAATGTACACGAAATATATGGTAGACTTGAATCTATAGAAGAGTTTTAACATGATTTAAATAAATAATTACAAAATAATTATCAAACATTATAATGACAGATCCCATACAGTGGCAGATCCAGGAGTTTTTTGAAAGGGAGGGGTACACTAAGTCACAAAGTAATATTTGAATGTCAGTGTAACTTTAATTATCATAGTAAAGATATTAACATGGGCAGTGAAAAGGGGGGCACTACCCCCCATTCCCCCCCTGGGATCCACAACTGCCCATACAAAGATGAGGCTAGTCAGTTCTCATATATTCCAGACACTTACAGATATACAGGATGACTACAGGTACAAATGAATAGTGTAAAAGTGCAGATTGTCAAACCATCAGACAGGACACACCCAATTTTTGAAGATAATTCCCCACAAACAATGCACTACGGAAGAACTTCTTGTCAAAGCATTAATTTTTATTTAAAAAAGAATGCTTTTTAATTTGGACAATCAGTGCAAAGCTGACCAATAATCCACAGAGTATTTCACCTACAGAGTACTGGAATTGACATTTCAGGGACTTTATTAAACTTCATAATTTTCTTAGGTTCACCATCCCTAAGCTGCCACCCCCTAAAGTTCAGAAGCTAAACCGTCTTCACTTGTACAACAAAACCCTGATTTTGAAGGTCTCTGCATAGAAAGGACACTGTGAAGAGTCGACTTGTTCACACAGGTACCTTTGTCTTGGCGGCAAGGATCTTGTCCAACTTCATGATTCTTTCCAATCCCTTTTTTATCTTTGGATCCAGTTCTTCCTCTTCTTTGCTTTCCACTTCCTCGGCATCACTACTTCCTGTCTCCAGCATTGTTATCTGGTCCCTAGTCTCCTCGATTTCCTCCGGTGTCTGTGGGTCATTGTCATTCTCAGGGACACTGGAAACTACTGTCCATTCCTTGACATCTTCTGATCTGGGAGTTTCTAGAAACAGAATAATTAAAAATGATTTTCATTTGAAAATGCCCTGTCAAAGTTAATTTGAAAAAAATGTACAATGTACTTCTGGCTTCTGGTTCACCACACACCCTCACTTCAAATTATACTGTATACAGACTCAAACACCAGCCATACCACAGGCAACCAAAGCTACCAATTTTCCTTTTTTGCATGCATAGAAAATTTGAACTAGAAAACAATAAAGTTTGTTATTTACCTCTGTTAGCCTAAGGATTCGGGTACATATGACATGCGGGTTTTGAAGTTGTTTAGATGTGAATTGAGGGACTGCAGGAAGTTTCAAAGTCACAGGGTTCAAATTTCCAGCAGGCCCTCAATTATTCACATCTAAACAACTTCAAAATTTGCCATCAACACAAGGAATGACAAACTGGGGTCAGATCTAGTTTTGGGGGAGGGGTAAGTGAGTAGTTGTTTAGAAACATTCATTAATCCAGAATCTGTTATAACAACATAATAATATTTCATCAAGGCAACAGCACACATTTTCCATAAGATTAACACTTTTCATGATTGTTACAAGTAGATACCTGACAGTGTATGCCAAGCTGGTACTTGTAATATAAATTAACACTGAAAATGATTATCTTGCTCCCAAATAAAAATTCATCAAGTGATGTCTACAGTTTTGTTAGTCTTCAAAGCACAGAAACATTGCCTTGCAGCCCAACTGAAATAACATCTGGAACGCTACAAAGGTTTAGTTATAAATTACCATATTTTAACATAATAACTTAACAGACAAAGTTTTTTCTACAGAATGATGTGGAGCATACCAGTTTCTTCACTGAAGCTACCAGAGGAAACCATATCCTCCCTGTCACTGTCATCCTGAAGCTCTTCAATGGCAATATCTTTCTCCACAAGGGAAATGACCTGGTGCATAAAATGTATTTCTGGTTACAACTTACATTATTATGTAACAATTACGTGTTTGTTGTGATTATTCCTCTAAACAGAATACATGAGTATTCTGGAACAGAATACATAGACACTGTTCAACAACTGCATATACCAAAATACTTGTAACTCTGAGCCTTCCTATACCATGTTATTACATTGTACATGTCATTGTGGCTACTAAGTTAGCAGAAAACATAATTATTCTGTATTTGCAGAGTCAAGAAACCAATTATCTCTGCCATGAGATAATAATTATGGTATTGACTTTGATTTAATCTAAAGTTCAAGAGATTTTCTTACAAATGTTTTTATGACACGGATATTTCTCCTTACAAAGGCCCGTGTGATTTTCAGCCTTGGCCAGTGCTGTGGAGGTCAGTTGTTTTATGCCAAAGCTAGAGGGCAAGTCAGCTCTCATTTCAAGCCACCGCTTAAATTCAAAATGCTCTGGCCACCCCCTGTACCTATTGACTCATCCCTTATAAATTCTACATTGATTTCTTGTTCAAGAATACTTCAATTTCATGCACTCTTACATTATCTGAGTAACAAAAATAACCAGGTAAATGTACAGTACCTGGTTAGGACTTCCAAAGGCAAATGAATTTGTAGAACCTATAAACAGAAAAAGTATATACAAGTTTGTGTTACTTAATATATATCGTAAATATAATTCTTAATTCTCTGTTTGAGTGTTTGTCTTTGGAGCATACGGCAGCTGCATTGGAGGCTAGGATGCCATCATTTTTTAATGACTAGTACACAAAATGGCTGTCTGACTAACCTTGTCCTTCAGGTGGCAACACCTCCAGAGAGCCACTCTGTAACAACTTCTGTTTCTAGGAGAGACAAAATTTATGACATTTTTAAATTTAGGGGACCTTGAAGATTGGTTAGTCAGATATAACAAATTAAAATACAATTTTCCAAAATGTCCTTAATTCTCACATTTCAGTCTTTTTAACATAACAAGCTGAGTGGGAGAGGGGTTATTCGGCAATCTAGACCTCCATTTATAAAACTTCAGCTGTTTTCAGAAAGAGACTAGTACACATATGTACAGTTTCTAGCCAATCCCAAGTGTTGTTTACCACTGAAACAAAATCTATTAAAAGCTACACTCCGGTATTCCCTTTTCTTGTCAGGTCATGAGTAAATACCCCACTGATAACCCATGAGGGGGATGCAGGGGCTTACAACGACTGGTCTAAATCTAAACAAATAATCTACAAAGGTAATGAGCCCATCACTGCTTACCAGTGCATAATTTGAAACTTTTTGTGCCAAAACAGCTCTTTTCACACATTCTATTCAAGTTTGCAGATTTAGGTCATGTTCTATTGGTATCAACCATTTCAACCTAAGCCAGTTTTGGTTGGATTGGTTGAAAATCCCAATAGAACGTGTTTCAACCTTTTTTGGTTCAAACCATTTCAACCTGCATTTGAGCGGGTTGAAATGGCTGATCAACCAAACCAACCAAAAATGGTTTTTTCCCTTGGGAATTGAACACAAAAAACCCAACCAACCAAAAATGGTTGATCCCAATAGATTACGGCCTTAGTTTCTAAATGTCCAACCCAACTCACAAGACCCTCCCCCCTTAATGTCCATTGGACATTTACAATTTTAAAACAAATCGATTTTCCGAAGGGCCCCTTAAATATATTAGTCCCTTAGACCTTACGTGTACAATGTGCTTTCCAGACGTCCTGCTCCTTGTCCTCTCTGAACTGGTGCTGGATGGACGACTTATTGATTCCAAACTATGTAAAATAATTTATTGCAGAAATGTAAGAATACTATTAATATTGTTTCAATGTTTGCAATATACTATTTAGCAGTAAACTAAGCAAAATCGTTTTGTCTCGATGATCTCTTACAGTTACTGTTACAGCAAATAATTATTTAATATTTAACATTTCTTGGTAGAAAAATATCAACTTACCTCCCCTCAGACACAATTTCCATGTTTGTATATATCCTTATGGCGTCTATTCTTCCACCAACATCTCCCAAACAAAGATATAAATCACAGAGTTGATCACGATAAAATCTGTAAACACTTCGACTCTTGAATCTTCTTCATCGCTGTAGATGACATTTTTTGTGCACTTCTTTCAATGTTCTCGCCGATCAACCTGAACACATCAGTCATGGAAAGTCAAATAAAGCCTTTCTGTTTCTCAAGATACCATTTGATTTCAGGTAATGATAAAAATAATTGTGTTTTTCTCAGCGAGCAAGCGTTTGCTTTAAGGTCGTACACGATAATTGACGTCCGCCATTTTGGTTACCAACGACTTGTGACGCAGCTGTCCAAGTGAAGCGTGGGCTCAGGGTTTCCGGGGGGAGGGAGTGTTGGCCGGACATGTCGGAAGCTCACAAACTTGCAAAAAGAAAGGAATATACATATAAATGACAAAGGTTTTAACTTACTGTGTTTGCTTTTCTCGCTTTTCTTCGACCACTGTGAAAGGTCACATCACACATGTTTTTTGGTCTAAAAAAGTAACACACTTTTTTTAAAAACTTTTTTATTAAAATACTTTTGTTGCAAAAATGATAAGTTCCAAGGATTTCGAGTGTATCGAGACGCTACCAGTGCATCTCTGTCAAAAATCGGCGCTCGTTACGCGTTGACAAGCATAGAGGTCCAACATAGGCCTTTTCAATCCCGCATCCCGCCGCAATTTTTCCCTTCATCCCGCTATCCCGCTTCCTTTTAGAGTGCCATCCTGAAGGTTCCCGCTCATGTTTACTATTAACAGGCCCGTAGGCAGGGGGGGGGGTGCGCGGGGTGCGTACGCACCCCCCCCCCCACGGACCCAAAAAGGTCCGGA
>JAOBYE010296985.1:0-15704 GCA_025403585.1 Parazoanthus swiftii | reverse complement strand
AAGGGGGTCAGAGGTATCTGGCCCATGCCTTAGAGGGTAATTAGGGATAAGATAGGTAAGGTGTCGTTTATAATAGTTTACCCAGGAAACAATTTTTTTTTCTGTAAAAAAATTCATACAATGAAAATCATCACTTCTTCAGAATTACCTGGGAGTCACTTACTTAGTATTTTTTGTTGCACTAAGACCCTTCAATTATGGTTGATGACAGCACAAGATTAGTCAAATAAAATACATCTTGTTTGTAAAGTAAGCAACAGTTACTATAATAATCAATGCATTTTCTGCCCTTAGTAATGTTAAGAGAAAGTTACGTGTACATGATCACTTTTCAGCATGTAACTTCCACAAATCAAATATAATATATTTGCAGTACATATTTAATTACGAAATATGTGCTATACAATTCAATTAAAATAAGTTTCAGAAAGATTTGGTAAAAAATTTATATTATTTGCAAATGGCTGAAATGTTTACAGCTACTCACTTACATGTAATTGAGAACAAAATTTCCTACATTAATTTTCCTTACTACATTAATAGTCATTCATGTAATGACCTCACTGCAACAAAATTTCAGCTCTTCACAAGGTTCCCCATTCTTATTTTTGTGCCATTTAATACAATGGGCAAGAAATTTTTCAATTCAAAGCAACCTTTGTTAGCTTGCAAAAAGTGGTAATTTAATTTATAGACTGCATGTTCTAATTTCTTCAAGCTCTTGGCTGTTGAAATTCTTACTTTAAAATCTGTACATTTTTTATAGATTTTGTGCTTAAAAAAGAGGAATATTTTGGCTCTCCACTGTTACCAATTGGGTACACATAAAACCAACAATGTTATTTCCCATAAACTTCCGGGTACAAAATTGCACGGAAGCCGACCTTAATTTCTCCATTAAGTTCCTTGTAATTTAAAATGTGAAAAGATCGCAAGAATCCCTTCATAACCTTTAAGCCCCCCTGCCAAAAGGGATACACAGAGGGGTAGAAATATAAGTGCCCCACGGCCAGTAGAAGGGAAGACGCTTGAGTTCTTGCCACATTTTACACAAGAATGTAATGGTTGCGTGTGCAGGTGAAGAAGCTCACCAACTGGAAGACACTGTCATTTGATGTGCGGTTTTGTTGTTTAATTCAGGACACAAGCAGAATGCAAGAATGCTGTCGTGTTCAAGCTCGGCTATCATGCAGTCCCAAGCATGAGGTAATTAAAATTAACATGTATACATACATGTACATGTACAGTACGCACGCATAAACATTTTCGGCATATTTCAGTCAGTAAAACAAAGTTTTTAAGGCTACAACTACTTTTAAGATGTTTCTATGAGAGACAAAAAATAAAAGAAAAGCGGTAGGAGTGTTCTACATGTGTTTCAGTTTTTCACTTACTACGTGCCATTTACGGTAGAACATTTATCGTTATAATATAAGATAATTATGAATTGTAACGTTAACTAATTGGAAAAGGTTCGATCAACAAGGGTTGATCAGTGCTCAAGGTTTTCGTCTACGTTCAGCAGTAAAGTTGATATTTTGAGCGTTACGTGTGGCCCTTCGTTAGTGCAGTTTGTTGAACGGTGAAGATCGTACCATATCAGTTTGTTGAACGGTGAAGATCGTGCCATATCAATTTGTTGAACGGTGAAGATCGTACCATATCAGTTTGTTGAACGGTGAAGATCGTACCATATCAGTTTGTTGAACGGTGAAGATCGTACCATATCAGTTTGTTGAATGGTGAAGATCGTGCCATATCAGTTTGTTGAACGGTGGAGATCGTGCCATACCAACCACACTAAGTATTTAGCTTGCTCAACAATGCAGAAAAACCAGCTTTTAGTCAATTGCAGCTAAAACTAGCATTCTAGAAATTATTAAGGGTTTAGCTAATGCTGCAATATTTTTAAGATACGAGGGTGGAATACTAAAGTAGTTTCCTCATCAGGTCACTTCACTTGCATGTTATCAGCCAAGATTTTAACTCGCCTTGCTTGAAGACCAAAAAACACTGGAATTCATTCACATCCGACTTCTTTCTAGAATCGCAGGGTAAGGCAAAATTTTTAAAAATATGTGTAGTTCTTGTTACACTGAGGAAGAAAAAGGTTCTAACATGTACGTATGTATATTGATACCATACTGTATACGTAGATAAGTAGGTAGGTAGGTGCAAATTTTTTAGTGTAGCAATCATGCTGAACACAATTCTAGGCACCATTAAAACATAATTAGGATTTTACAGTTATAGCTTGAAGGTGACGGTACGCATATGAGTTGATCGAATTCGACTTCAAAGCCAAAAAGCTTGTGATATATTGTCAAAATGCCTTGAAACTTTTGCTACATTACCTAAAATTCAAGAAATCAAGGGATCAGTCGGCTCCTACCCTAAATCCGCTTTTGAATTTAAACAGCGTAACGAAACGAATACTTAAATTGTATTACCAGCGAGTCACTGAGAAGCCAGTTCCAAGTCACAGTTCAGTAGACAAGAACCCCTTCCTCAAGACGGATCGCACATGCTTTTGTACACACACACATCCCACTTGAACTTACCTCAGCCCCACCGTATATGTCATAGATTACTGTACAACATACCTCCTCCCCCCAACCTCGCAGACCTTATCCTCTAACACGGTGCTAGGTCTGTACACGAATTACTTCGCTTTGGTAACTATACTAATAACTAGTCGTACCAGTTTATCCTAATTTTTTTCGTTCATCTGGTTTATTTACATGTTTATGGTCGTTTAAGAAAACATTACACGGCATAAAATACAGTGTCTCTATGTTTCGACTCTGCGTACAAGGACAGTCATTTGCAGGTGAATTACTACATGTATCTACATATAGGTCCTTTGATTGACAGTTACAACGTTGTCACCTCGTTTGTTTTCAGAAGTAATCAAGCAACTCAGGGATAAGGGTAGAGTCGAGGTAATGTAGTCCTGATTAAACTAAATATTATGTAGGTTTTTTAGCACAGTTGTTCTTTACATGTAAAGTAATTAAGGGCTATGAGCTTTTCTGGAGAACGTAAAGTCAAGTGCTAGATTTGCCTTTAGCTTGTTTCGGAAACTTCTATGCGCTTCAATTGCGCCTTGATCAGTAGTGGTTTGATGTAAGACTAGGTCTAAAGAAGTCTGATTTGGTTTTTGCGTATAAGATGTATGTTTTTATATTTATCGTGTACCTGAACAGTGTTGTTTTGGTAATTTAGTGCAATTCGGTGTAAAAGCAAACACAAAATTTAGAACGCGATTAGCTTCGAAACTGATTTACCAATCTAAAACTAAAAAGTGCATGAAAAGACTTTTCAAATCTGAGCATCCTACCTACTTAGTAATACGATTTGTAACAACTCGCATTTACATATACAACAATGTTAAAAGAATGCTAAAGTTTTGCTTACACTCAGTTTTCAACGACTATATATATAGCCTCACCTAGGTACTTTTGGCTTGATTTTCTTTCCACAAATATGTACACGTACACGAGATTAAAAATTTTGTTTCCGGCTATCTTCATAGCTAGTTTTAGGATTTCAGTCCTGTTTTATTACCCAACAATGGCTTTGTTAGAAGAAAATGACTCAGACTTGCATTAACAGTCTTAGTAAACAGTACGTTTTGAAATAACCCGGTTGTATAACTAAACAAAGATCCGAGATCTTTGGAAAACCAGCTCCAAAAATCGTCGAACATTTTTATGCCGTCTGGGTATGTTAGATCGAGTAAAGTACTTTCGTCTTATAAGATAATTTCTTTTGATACTATTGCTTAAAGTGACTCTACTTTTTCCATCGATTTAGGTTGATGAAGCAATTTACAGTGCTTTGCTAAAAAAACCATTAAGGTGAGTTTTGCTTCACAATTACGTTTCCTTGCTACAAACCACTACACAGTTTACTGATAAGAATTAATCAGTGTGACAGTTTTTTGTCAAGTAGTTCTAAGGTCTAGTCCACTTTTCTAGGCGTGAGGATCGACTTGCTTTTCTTTTTGACTTTATATGGAGTGGTTGAAGGATTTGATGAGCCCAACCTTTCTTCTTAACTCCTGGACAGTTGGTAGGTAGACGACTTTCTCTTCTTCCAGCTTGCGGTCCGGTTGCGTGTAAGAAGGCATTCGGCTCACAACTTTCCTTTCCTTAATCTGGTTGCTACGCGATACTGTTACATAAACACCTTCCGCAGTGTGTTTTTCCCCTCTGGTCTGAGTTGCCCTATCTGCTACAAACGAGCTGTATTTGCTTGTGATTTTAGACTTCGGTCTGCGGATGACTCCAGTCTTGGTCAGGAAAACTTTCTCTTCCATTTCCTCAATCCTTCTGATTAGAATGTGAATCATGAGATTTTGTTCAGCTAGTTTGTTCTTGGCGCTGATAAGCTCGCGGTCCAGTTTGCGCTCCACTGTTTCAATTTTTGTGTAGGCATTAAGGAGCCTTTTTTCGGTATCCTTTCTCAGAAGGCTTGGGAATATAGGATTGCCGATCTTTTTCTCTGTTTTTGTCTGGCCGAGAGTATTTTCACCGCTTTGTCTTTCTACTTCTAGTGAAGCTCCATGCAATAAATCAACCATCACTTCAACTTCGTCATCAGTGTTGGAAGAACTCGCGGTTTGTGGCAACGGTGGAGGCGAAAATGACATTCGTTTTTCGACTTCGATTGTTGCTTTTTTCAGCGCATCGGCGCGTTGTCGGCGTTGTATCTCTTCTTCAATTTGTTGTCGCCTAATCGCTTCTCTTTTGGACATAGTGTACAATACAGGCATACTGGCGGCTCGGTACAAATGTTGGCACAGTTGAGTGATGGTCTGATATAATACGGTATGATAACGATGAACTGATGTTTGTTGATTACAACTTTTTGACATCCTGCTGACAACAAGCCACTGGTATTTTGCAGTAATAATATAAGCGGAGGATGGGGGGGGGGGAGGGCAGGGGGGCGCTGCGTTCAGAGTAATAGATGTTTGTGAATATACAGGAACCAAAGTAAACATAGATTTAATTTTTGTTTGATGATCTTCTTTTGTTAAGTCATATTTGTTTATCTCGAGATTTAGTATTCCGATGGAAGACATTTTGAGTTCCTCTTGTCACTAACGAGTATTTCTCATAAACAGCGTGCTCGGGCGGCTTAAATTTTGTCCAAAAATGTTTTGGTGATAATTCGCAGTTCGTGTTGAAAACCAGATCCCTTTAATTGTTTTACGTAGTACCATTTTCTCTGAATATCAATGTAACATTGCTTCCGATCGCAAAATTTTATTTTTGTTTCTTGTTCAGTTGAGTTTACACAGTTGCTTATTTGTTGCTTAGAAACCTCAGTTTTGCTGCCAGTCTCCCCCGTAGCCAAATTGGATCGCAACCCCCGGTCTCTAATGAATTAAAACATCGCTCACTTTATCTACCGTTGTTAACACCTGCGTGAGACCGCCGCAAGAAATTGTTTCGATCCTTGCTTGTTATCAGCTATTGGTTGTTTTGGTAGGAACTCGCCATGTTTTGAAAACAGTGGTATTTTAAGAATCACCTGTCGGTTCCATACGCTACAAGAAACTTGACTTCGTTCACGCAACACTAAGCCATTCGTGTTTTGGACGAAGAAAAGATTATGAAAGTGTATTTGCACCGTTTCAATTTTAGCAACTTCGTGTTTGCTTTAACTTCCCAAGTTTGTTATATACTGCAACCTACTGAATACATAATCTGATATAAAATATCTGACATGAATATTATTCAATGTTTAGAATTAAGGCTATAATGGCAATAAATGTTACAACAATCGTGTCCGTTCGCTTCGTGCTTTTTCTATTTGGCGGTAGCTTTTGTCACAGTTTTCCTGGCTTTCTCGAGTTTTCCTGTCACCATATTTTGATAGACGAGTCTTTATTTTTACTCAAAAGGAAACTAAACGAAAACTGTGTAACTGAAAGTTTTAAAGTTAAGAGCAAAGCGGTAAGTTTACTTTTTCTTTCAACACGGAACTTGGTCAACCAGTGTTATTCTCAGGAGCCCAAAGGAGTTCCCGTTTTTTTCCTCAGTATTATCATCTCAGATACGAGAGAAAAAAATACACTGGCAGCTCCTGAAAACTAAAATTATAATCCTTTCAGCTTTTGATAACACTTTCGGCTTTTACAACTTGAACGAATTCAATGTTCAAAAGCCGAAAAACGAGTTTCGTTTAATATTGTCCTCGAAAATATTGTACTTGTATCGAACGAATGAAAAAAAATGTCTCTTAAATCATTTGTTAGCGAAAATATCGGAAAAAATGAAACAACTCTGTCTTCATTTGTACTCTTGGGAAAAATTTGATTAATATAAAATATTAAATAGTACGAACCTCTGGGGAAAAAACTGAATATCTAGTTATTTTATTTGCTGTGAAACTGGGACCCTCCGACTAAGCTAACCTATAAGGTTAGGACATTTTTACCTATTAGTGATTTTACTGCACCTCAGGAGCTGTTCTAAATTCAATCCACAGTTAAACCTCGTGTAAGTGATCCTCTGGTGATGATCGGTATTTACTCCGTATAGTGCGATAAGCACTAATCGGAGTTTGAACAACAGGACCCTGATGGCTATCAGTTCGCGACCCCCATTAATCGTGCCCATACAGAAAACAGCTATTTCCAAAAACCAAACAGCTGCTTTGTAAAATCGGAAATAAACTTCAAAATTCCAAGTTTTAAACTTAACATTTATTTGAGTTTATAGACCACTCTCATAATACACTCCAGTGGCCATAAGCAAAAACTCCAAGTCGAGGTCCAGTTCCCAGTTGTCTGACATTAATATTTTGCTGTTCTGCCGCCTTTTCGGCACCGACTCGAAGTTTTCGTTCTTGACCGGTTACTGGGCGTATTATGAAAACGGTCTGTACAGAAATCCGTTCGGCTTACATAAAAATAAATATTAGAAAGTACGTTTTCACTTGGTAGCTAACTTAAGAAAACTGTTTCACTCACACTTTTTGGATACAATCCCTTCGGGGCCTCGTGAACGTTTAAGAAGTTTGTTCTGGGGAAGGCGGGGAAATTGAAATAGCGCCTCTCCTTCCCTTCCCCTTCCCTCTTTCGGCCTGAGTTTTTCCCCGAGCGCTAGGAAGAGGCTAGTTATACATCACCTCACATCTCGCGCGTTTTCGTAGAGTAATTGTTATAACAAACCTCTTAAACGTAAGTAGTCAATAATAATAATAATATTAATAATAATGATAATAATAATAACAATAATAATAATAATAATAATAATAATAATAATATTAACAATAATAACAACAATAACAATCATAATAATAACAATAGTAATAATGTTAATAGTAATGATATGGGCTAAAACATACACTGTATCTAGTGTCGGGAGTGGGTTTCCGAGGATGATTTTAATTTAACTAATCTAATAAAATGCCAGTTTTAAAAAAAGATGAGTTTTAAATTTTGTTTTGAAGATGCTTTTCGAAGTATCTAGTTTAAAAACTAGAACAATTCCGGATGTCTGTTGGTAAATTATTCCACCTAATTACTGCCACGGGGCCACAGACATAAATCTCGCACCAGGATTTTAGATTAAACTTGTTTTGGTTTAGAAGATATCCAGTTGAAGAGCGAAGATGTCTATGAGAAGTATAAACTGTAGCAAATTTAGCAGATATACCGGTGCAAGGCCATGTTTAGGCCTTTGTATGTCAGTAGGACTATTTTGAATTTAACACGATATTCCACAGGAAGCCAGTGTAGATTTATCAGGACAAGTGTTTAATATATGATCATATTTGAGGGACAGAGTTATGAGTCGTGCAGCGGCATTCAGTCCATGTTGTAGCTTTTGTAGAGCATACTTTGGAACAAAGAGTTGCAGTAGTCCAGTTTCGAACTGATGAAAGCGTGCACAAGTATTTCTGTGGATTTAGCGGTTAGGAATCTCCTTATTCTTGCAATGTTCCTTAGATGGTAAAAAGCACAGAGTTGATGTGCGGCAACATAGTCATAGTCTTGTCAAAAATGATTCCAATGTTGGTGGCAGAGTCAGTTAGGACAATAACTTCAAACTCTACGTTGACAGTCGAAAACTTTGGTGGTGGGCGAAAACGAGAATAAAAAGTATTAGAAGTTAGGATTTATCTCAATTAACTTTGAGGTTGTTTAGAAACGACAACAGTGTCACTGCTTCTTATTTGAAAAGGAAGGGAGTTCCAGAGTCTAGGTGAACAGACTGAGTACTGTCTGTCTACATATTATTAGTTAATACTTTATTAAACTAGGAATTTATAGTAACTTTTGTCCAGATGAGTTAACAGTGCGCGCTAGCCAATAGGATTTGTCTACATTTTAAGGTGAATCTAATTTTTCTCCTTACTCGTTCCTGCAGGTGTCATGTTTGTAAGAAAGAGCAAGCCAACATGCCCAAACTCAAGGCACATATTCTGTCGTGCTACACACCTTGAAGCAAGAATGCATCTTCTGTTTAGCTCAGGAGTTAATTTGATGCGTACGTAATGCTTCTTTGCTTTGAAAAACATTTTGATGGGGCATTTTGAGGCGTGCCAGCTGAGGCAAAGAGTTTGCACAAAATACGTCATATCTCGGGACCTCCCAAGTGTTCGGCCCTTCGGAACAAACCAGTTTCTGACGCCAGACAACCCAAAGAACTTTGCATCTATGAAGTTATTTATTTATTTTTGTCATTAGTTTTTCTGTTTTAAAGCTGGCATACAGGTGCATAAAAGGCTCCAACTGGTAGAATTTCGGTTTCTTTTGACGAGGCAGAATGTTCAAAATATCTTGAGGTATTAGAGAATAGTTTGAGATACTTGGTGAACCTATCTGGTACGTGCATATATACTGATGATACAGTTTGTACATGTGGGTATTAGTATCGTTATAAGCCAGTTTCTCATGTGCAGAGCAAAGTAAGGGTTTTGGTCACAACCGCCGTGAAAGATTTATTTTTTACCTTCCTTTGAAAATATCTGACTTTTTTTTCTTTCTTAATCGACTGATCTGCCATGTTTCCAATCCGTGTGGCCGCCAGCTGAAGCCCTAAAGTTTGTTCTGCGCTCGATTGGTAAAGTGGCGTATTGCTGCTCTTAAGTTTCGTTTTGCACGTTTGGAATTCGAAAACGAGGCAGAAGGGGGGAGGGGAGGATGAAATTAGGTAAGTTAGCTATTAACGAATGTCTTCGCAAGACCCCAACCCTTTGAACTAGAAATGTACCATAGAAATGTTTGTGGGAAAAAAGAGAATTTTTGCTTAACTGCGTACATCGAACAAATCTCAAATAAACAGTCCTCATTTTGTAAAAATGTTTTGATGTTGCAAATGAGAACTTTCAAAGCTGCATGATGAAGTGTTTAACTGAATACTGACCAAGCGTAACCCTTGAGCACTCGATACTAAACGGATGCGGTTTCCCAGGTGCTGTTCCATGATGTGTCGAGCTCACTGGAACTTGTTTCGCTCCGACTCCATTCGCCGCTGTCCGAGTTATCGGTAAGCAGTTGTGTTAGGGTTCCTGCGCATGGGTACTCGCATACTAGCGTAATAATATTATCATCAGGATCACGCGTCAACCACGTGTTGCTTTCTCCGGTGGGCATGAGCGGAAATACGAGATTTTCTCGCAGACATATATCATCAGTTATTTTAAACCTCAGCATGGCAGCCTCCGTTGCATGCGGCTTGAGATAAGGGGAAAATTTCAGAGAGAGTTGAATAGCCAGTCCTGGCTGAGAGTACAGATGAAAGGAGCAAAACCCGGCTCTGCTTGCTACTGTTTCTTTCCCTGTAATTGCTGAATAGAAAGCCTTCATTTCCTCGAAATGTTTTGTGAATAAGTTAAATCTGAGCTGTTCACATCCGTAGTGCACCGAACAAACTGCCCACAGAGGGAGGGTGGGGGAGAGTTGGTAGTATTCTTGACAAGCCACCGGCTTCAGGTCCCTAGGGTTTGCAAGCTCGATCTTGTGATGGAATTCCCACGGAGCTGACTTCAAGTACTGTCTGGCGGCTTGAGCCGTCAATTGGCTAGCGGCATCTTCCCGTAGAAACAGAATAACGCTTAGTGACTGGGTATTGAGCATGCGCTGTCCCGGGGCATGGTGACAGTGTTCTGTCCGTTTTCGCATTGATTCTGCCAAACTTTTGGCAACAAGAGTAAAATGGTCCATGTTTTCGTCCTTTATCCGAATGAGTTGAAAAGCGGGATCGATCCACTGCAAAAAAGGTGACAGAAGTTCTCTGACCCAGTCCACCCCTGTTTCATCTGCCATCCTTAGCTCGACCGAGCAAGCAAACGGGTCTTGGCCCGCTGGTTGACTACATGCACCTTCTGATGAGGTGCTCAGCGGAGTTTCTGTCATGTTACCTTTGTCTTCATTTTGGTCGTCTTCTTCATACCAGGGCATCGCGTTTCCTGTGTTTCGGAATAAGCACTTGTGAATGGAATGATAGTGAAAATTTCAAATATATTTCCCAGCAGTATTTGCATTTCTTGTTTCTGAACGTCTGGGAATCGTTCAGATCTAAAGCCTCGATTACTACCGAGATGAAGTGTTAACGTTCGATAATTTCTTTGCTCCTCACAAACCCTTGTAAATGTCAGTAGGCCCAACACCCGAAATGGACTCTGGTCTCAGCAGTCACAAATCCATTAAGAGCGCGGAAGAATTAAGTTTGTTATCCCAAAGCGGGAGATTTGAGTAGGGAAATTCAGATGTAGTACTCGACCGATTCTTCGCTAACCTAATTGTAGGAAGCTCAGCTGACTATTTAAAGCTTTGGGTCTTTACACACGACGCAACATTGCACTTAGTATTACGCGCGACGTGGAAGTTGCTCTGTTTGTCAGCTCTGTGAAACTGTTGCACTCAATATTACAGGAGAAGAATCCGATTCTACTTCTTCAACATTGCACGAAACAAATTCGAGGGGGTGACACACTAGCTGCAACAAATGCGTGGAATATTCAATTCGGGGCTTTCAGTACACAGCAATACCATAGGTTGGACATTATATCTCGGAAATATGACTAATCTCTCTTTTGGAGAGAAACTTTCCGAGTGGATCGGTGACTTAATACTAAGATCAGAATCCATTTTAGGCAGCAAACTCATGAACTTGTGCAGATTTATGCAATTTGTATTACGATCTGAGATGGTATGAATAAATTTTCAACAGTTAATCTCTTGCCTGTATATGCTTTATAGTTATTCACTAATTTCGAAAATCCGTACTGGTATCTCTAGTCCAGCCAGTAAATAACCAGTTGCAGAACTGAATTGCATAAAACATTTGAAAAACCCACTAATGATCAACTGCATAACTTACAGTTCGTTGTTTACCAAACTCGCAGTACTTTTCTCATTTCTTAAAAAGAGCTAGCTGCAGATTTTAGATTGATACATAAATCATAACATTTGCGGGTGATGACGACGATACTGAACAATATCAGATAATTGTGAGGAAGAAAATGATATTCACCATCCAAAACAGATAATTATAACTTTTGCCTTGCCAAGGGACCATGAAACTTTGAAATGAACCTATTTTAGACATAAAACAGTTAGTGTTTCTGCCCTCATTTCAGCTCGAGGTTTAAAATTGTTAGTTTTCACTGTGGTTTTGACTGTATTAAAGACAGGTATACTTGTTCACTGGTTGGAATGAGGTGGCTCTTGGCTGCACTTGTAGTTATAAGTGTTTGGTTAAAAGTCGAGGCTCACTTCAGTATACTGAGAACTTTCGAGTCTAAATGGCACTTTGCTAAGCATTTTTAAGTTGGAGCTATATTTTAAATATTGATTAATAGGATCCTCAGCATAACGTGTAAAAGTACCTAATCCAAACAAAAACAACATTTCGCTATTTTTGTTTGACGTCAGCAGTATGTATATATAGTGTGCTCATTTGATCGTCTATATAATTGATGAATCGGTTTAACCGATTATTAATATTAATAATATTATTGTAGCTGTCTTATTTTGAAATAACGTTTACTAAACAATAATTAAAAATGATCTTTTAATTGAAACAACCATCTTACAATTCAGCCATAAGTTCATTCCACATCTGCTGGTTAGTTCCAGTATTTGTTAAGGTAAAGATTTAGCCGTACGTGTATCTTTTTTAACTTTCTAAAGCAAACAAGATAAAGTTTTGACACAATTATAAACGGGCAAATTTGATTATAACCTTTCCTAATCAGCTAACGACCTCTTTGTTTAGGTGGCGGTGCAGTTTTCAAAAGCCGTACTTTTAGAGTTTCGTTTGCAACAAAATACATTGTAACAGAGATGACCATTACAAGTAACAGAAACTGTGTCTGTCGAATTAAAGTTTTAATTGTTAGAAGGTATTTCACCTGTCATTTAAACTCTTCACCTATATGTGAATGAACTGGAGTACCGTGATTCGTTATACCACGTCCTTTGTGTCATCAGTTTGTCAATAGAAATTTAACTGAATCATATAGATGTTACTTTAATGTAGTTTAGTACCAACCAAAATTGTTTCACTTGACAATGCAAACTGCTTACGCGTTTGGCTAGACTCGCAAGTACTGTTGAGCAGTTCAGAATTTAACCATAACTGTTTCGTAAGAATATTTGGATTCTGTCCAAACGATATTTGTCCTCAGTTTTAGTGAACCATAGTAGTTTACATGAAAGGTATTTTTAGGCTTCGGGTATATATAAAAGATGTTCAGAAAAGCACTGTCACCGAAAGTCTCGGCATCGGTACTGGACTCAAGTAGATTTGCTTTACAAAGTTTCAATAGTTGACGGCGAATTTAATTGGTATCGAGAATCATACAAGAAAAGGCAGTCATTTTTGTCTCTGAAACTTTATCGGGAATCATGAAAGACGAGCAACAGCCAAAGAATCATGAACAAGCTCATTTACTGTATTAGAATGAATCCTGAAGAAAAATTTAGGTAGATCATGAATCGCCAATTGAAATTAAGAAAGGTCAAATGATTCCGCTTACACCTCCGAAATTAGCAGTAGCGCGTCCTGTGAAGGTCCTAATTAAACGAGCATTAAACAGTCATTTAGGTGATTATGTCAATAATATGGCAGAAAAATGCTACAAAGTTTAGCTAAAGGACAGAAAAACAAGTTGGTATAAAGACGGACACCAAGTTACTGCAGTCCTGCCACATATCATTGTCGTAACGTGCAGCAGGTGATAGCACAGTGTGAAAAAGAAACGGTTTTTTAAAAAGTATTTCAAAATACACCAACTGAATACTAGGCAAACATGAAAAAGACAAATTGTGTATACATACCAGATAAGTTCTCTCAGATTTCTTCTCTTAAGTTTGATTTTTGTTTTTCTATTGTTCTTCGTGCTGATGATTTGGGGAAGAGTTCTGTGCATGAAGATAACTCGTTCAGTTAGGCTGAAACGTCGCGCTCAATAAGTCGAACAAAGAATCAGTCTTCAAGAAGCGCAACTCCAATTAACTTCTCGATAAGCGTGGTTAAGTAAACATACGTCAACGCTTTCAGGAAGATGCAAATGGTTTTGATCTCTGACTTTTGTGGCTCGTGTACATAAACTTTATTGATATGGAAATCGTGTCAGTTTTGTGAGCAAACAAGAGCAGTTTGGTTTTAAGTAATGGAATCCTAGTAAAACGTGCCAGCCGGAAACTGTTTTCAAAGTTCTATTTCTAGTTTTGCTTCGAGCACGTATACGAGAAAACTATTTGCATTGTCACGCGGCTGATTAACTCCATCCCACCCACACCCTTCCCCTCAACCCGCCTTCAAATGCATTAACGATGGCGTAGTGTCTGATTACGAAAATTAACCTCATGAATCACTGCTTTGCCAATTCTTCTTGTTACTCTGAGCTCATTTTTAAACTAAGAAATTAACACTAATGCTAGTTTTTATTATTTATGGAAATTATATTGATACGTTTTCTCTTTACTTACATAATACAAAATTTTACGACTTTAGCATGTTTTGGCCAATCCCAAGATTAGGTAACAATAAATTCAAATCACAATAGTTTTAAAATACCTCTAAACCATAACTAGTTATAGTTATCTCTACAGGAAGGAGGAAGAAACTCGTCGTAAGCGATCCAAGTCCAGTTCTCGTCGGTTTTATTTACAGTTCTATTTCAATATATAATATTTCGCTTTCAAAGAAGCCTCATCGATAGAAATGGTGCCTTGCTACCCACACTTCTTTTTCTTCACTCCTTCCAAAAATTTTATGCGTCCATCCTTCCCACAGTTCTTTGCGTCAATCCAACCCACAGTTCTTTGCGCCCGTCCATCAAACCGACAGTTCTTTGCGTCCATCAAACCCACAGTTCTTTTTGTCCATCAAACCCACAGTTCTTTGCGTTCATCAAACCCACAAATCTTTGCGTTCATCAAACCTACAGTTCTTTGCATTTATCATACCCATTGTTCTTTGCGGTGAAAGTACGTGCAAGTTTTAAGTTCTTCCAAGCCAGTTCTGATCTGTTTTCTGGATATTGCTTGTAGTTGTTAGCGTAGTAATCACAGTCGTACCGGGTCGGAAGACAAACTCGTCTCCAGATCCTATCCTTGTATTTATCCAACCCACGGCTGCACTGTTGCATCACTCATCCTGGCACATTGCTCTGTTGGAATAAGCAATTTCTTTCAAGACAGTGCCCTGGATACTAGAAGCCATTAATATTCAGATCTGCAGACAGCGAAATCTGTAGACGGACAGACTTTTACTTAAAAGTGTTGCCAGAACGAGTATTGGCCACTCTCTGAGACAGTGCCTCCGCTAAGTTAACTTTTTGAACCAAGGAATATAAGTGAACTAACCACCTTTAGAAGAAACTTAGGGGGCGTCGACAAATCAAAAAAAAAATTTTTAACGTTCAATGGACGTTTTTTTTTTGGTCCGAGGTATTACATTTATGGTTAAAATGTATTACATTTATGGTTAGACAAACTATTACATTTATGGTTGATTAGTATTACATTTATGGTTGGTATTACATTTATGGGTGCTACAGGGCACTGCCCCGTGCCTTCTTCGTTTGCCCCCCTTCTTGGCCTGATTTTCTGCGCCGCTTTTGGTGGTTCGTGTTCTTTTTGTGCTTTCTTAGTTTACTAAGGGAGGGGAACTCGGCACCACATTCGCCATCTTCATCAACATGGGTGCACTTGTGAACTAGTGGTGTCTGTCTTCGAGACGTAGCTGCCTGGGTCTTGTGTGGTTTCGGATGGAAGTTTGACATGTGGCGACTCTGGTCTGTTTGTATTTGACTTTACAACAAATGTATGGAGTGGACGTTAAGGAGGGAGGGAGGGGGGGGAGGGGGTTGGATCTTAGCGTCCATTGGAAGTTAAAAATTTTTTTTTGATTTTTCGACGCCCCCTCAAAACTTGTCCTTTTAAAGTTTTTTAATGTAATTAGTTACCGAATTTTACTTGATCTTCATTTAGGTAGATAGACTAATTTATAACTCAGTAACTGTGTATATAATTGCCATTTGTACGGCACACTTGAAATCCAGTTGTTAAAATTGGCGCCTTATTATTATTATTATTATTATTATTATTTTTATTATATTATTATTATTATTATTATTGTTATTATTAGCCTGAGTAGTAGTAGTAGTAGTAGTAGTAGTAGTAGTAGTAATAGTAGTAGTAGTAGTAGTAGTAGTAGTAGTTGTAGTAG
>JAOBYE010296874.1:0-15704 GCA_025403585.1 Parazoanthus swiftii | reverse complement strand
TTTAAACGCCGTTTGAAGCTAAATCAGTGTCTCAAACTAGTGAAACATTACCCATTTTTCTCAGACTTTGGGTAAATGGTTGAACTTGACTTATTTGTTGATGAAAAAACTGGGGGGGGGCACAGGGCCCCCCAGCCCTACCCCTTGCTACGGCACTGAAAGACCATCACAGTTCGCGGCCGACCAAACCCCTGTATTACTCCAGAGATTAGAGAGCTTATGAAAACTAGAAATTACTGGAGAAAAGTGGCTAAGTGATCTAACGACCGCCTTGCATGGGCTGCCAACAAGAACTTCAAATGCGAAGTAAAGAGGGAATCAGGTTGGCAGAGAGAGAACTTGTAGAGAACAGATTGAAAGTAATCCTAATAACCCAAATAGCAGGGCCGTGGCAAAGGGAGGGGCTGGGGGAGGCGTGTCCCCCCCAGTTTTTCCCCAGCAAATGTGTTAAGTTCAGCAAGTCTAAGAAACTGGAAATATTGTAAGAACGATCAATACGCCACAAATCGTATAGTTTCTGGTACTTATTCCCTTTTTAATTCGATCTGAAACATAGAGTTTATATCTAAGATAAATCCGTTCTGATGCTATAAAGCTAGCATTAAGTGAAAAATCAAACACTGACTTGACTAAACGAAATCTACATAAATTGAACGTTAGCTTTATCTTGTAAATCCCCTGGTTAGCTTCCTCGTACAACGCAACTATAATTCCTGTGATTTCAATCTTATCTGTGCTTTCGCGGTACTCATATTACTGATTTCTTCAATAATAGCTGTCAATCAAAAGTTTATGTAAACATAAGAAACTTAAAACTTAAAACTTTAATAGTTAATACCCAACTAGGTTTTGTTCGAAATATTGGGGTATATTCTCGGAGGTTCTAAAAGACCGGGTATTACTTTCTATTTTAGAAAATAAAATAATATGAACATACCCCGGTCCAGACCCCGACCGGCCCAACTTCGACACAAAAATAAATACTGCGCGAAACCTGGTGGCCAGACCCAACTTATCCCATAATACTTTGTTGTATATAAAGCGACACGCCAGAAAATTGTGCCTTCTTACTCAAGGCGAAACATCACGTAAGTGGAAGTAGAAGAGGAATCGTCTTATATTTTAGGAATCCTTCGTTTTCTTAGCGTCAGGATAAGGATACATAATTGTGAAAGTTTGTTTTATACAATAAATTTTATATTTTGTTAAACAAATACTATGAGAAACGAGAATCTTCTCGTTGTGTGTTTTGCAATCTTGTTTTCGGTAACAACATGGCCATCCGTTTAATCTGCGAAGTAACAACTAGCTTGAAAAGTTTGTACTGACTAGTTCGTATTAATTTGTTCAATCGCAGTCATCTGATCTGCTGCAAGTAATAAGTATAATTTTACTCGGAACTGAGAAACTTTATGTTTCGCTTTCACATTGGTTTACTAAATTGGCCGGTGACGACGGTGTCAAACCTAGTTATGTGTCGTAGTATTAAAATGACTAAAATGAATTTGGATGCCTTGAATATCGCAGTGGCTTTTTCTAATTTGGAAATTTTTTCGTGTTTCAGCAATGGCGGATTCTGAACCAGCCGGTGGTGCACGTGGGGGATTCCGTGGGGGATTTGGTGGCAGGGGCCGAGGACGAGGCCGTGGAAGGGGCCGGGGTCGTGGTAGGGGCCGAGGGAAAGCCGAAGATAAGGAGTGGGTTCCAGTGACTAAGCTTGGCCGTCTGGTGAAAGACCTGAAAATTAAAACTTTGGAACATATTTATCTGTTCTCACTGCCAATCAAGGTCTGTTTTTTTGTTTTCTCATCTGAATTTTTTCATAGAGAAAAGCCGCTATTATTAGGTTTGCAGTAAATAAATATTTAGAACAAAGTGTAAATGTGATATTTTGAAGCAGACTTTTTAAACACCATATTTTTCACTTATAACTTCCTTCCCGCTTTATTTCCAAAAAAATAAATGAGTTGTTTCTGTCTATCACTGAGACCTATTGGCTTTGATTGCGAGGTGGTTGCATTATAGAGCTGCATGTGCATAGTCTGCAGGGAGGACCAACAGCATGAAAAATGTAAACAAACACAATGTTTATGGGTTAATACCTTGGAGGCACTGTAAGCCGTCGAGTGGATTTTGGAACCTGGGGAAATAACTTCAGAAAGTAGATATTATTTTAGACCACTTGTAGCTCTGTGTTTTGATGTGTTTAGCTGATCACAAGCTAGGCAACGAGTTTTGGAGAGTTTCCAAGTAAAACAGCAACATTTAAGTTATAGCAGTGTCATTTGATGGATTTGCCATTCTGGGCGATCAGTACTGATAGTGACATTTTTTTCTTCTTGTACTCAGTTATGAACTGATATAATTTCCTTTCTTAGTGGTTGGCTTGCTGGCCAATTTGTGGTGAGCTTGCTAGCTTGAGTGTTTGGTTAGCAGACCGATTTTGCTAGCCTATGTGATGGCTTGCTTGCTAATTTGTGCGATGACTCAATGGCCAATTGTCAATGCTGAACATGTTGGCAAATTTGTGAGCTGTTTATGCTGTTTGAAACAAGTTTTAGTTAAATAGAACACTTGACAGAAGTGCACCTACATATTTTGTCAATAAATAAAAAATGGTCATTTTACTCACATTTTGACTCCCAATATTCAAAGACTGGCAAAGACTTTGTTGAAGTCTTGATGAAAATTCTGTAATTGTACATTACATGGAAATCAAGATTTTTCTGCTTGCAGCTTGCACAAATGGCTCTATAATTCTGCTGCCTCCTTGTCTTGGCTGCTCATTGGCAATAATTTGGCAGTTACCATATTTACCCATGTATAAAGGTCGCTCCACTTGAGCCGATTTTTTTTTGCTGACATTTAGTCGGGAAATAAAAACTGTCACACACGTACCGACTTTTTGTCGTGGCAGCGGAGCATAACCTCGTACCCAGACTACTTTCCCTGTCGATCTGCCTGGAAAAGGATGGAGGCTTTTAAAATTACAAGTCATAAAAAAAAGCTCGCTGCATTCCTCCTCCTTATGATACAGTGAAGAAAAAACGGTTGCAGATAATTTAAAGAGAAGTCTCAAAAAGTCTGCAAACAAAATTTTCTTTGTAGGGTACCAACAACTGGCAAAAAGTATAGAAAACCTGACCAGAAAGAGCTAAACAGTCTTCTTTCTCCAAAGTCCACAGTTGGGCCTCGTTAGTCTCTTCTTGTTCTATAACAATTTCTTCACATGTTGCTCCCGCCATCTTGAATCTTGGCGCAGAATATTCTGATCTGTGATTGGTCAAGCCAAACTCTGCTCCCGACAATTTGTCTGAATCCGCAACACACGTACCGATTTTCTATCAGCCGACTTTTTTGGATCAAACATCCACAATCTCTGTCCCTGACAAAAAATCTTGTCTAAAGCTTGTCAGGAATTGCCACACATGTGCCGATTTTTTGTCAGTGTCAAAAAATCGGTCTTGCGACAAAAAAATGGGCTCGTGTGTAGCGGCCTTAATGTGCACTTTTTTCTCAGAAATTTTACCTTTGAAATGGAGATGTGCATTATACACAGAACCTTTTGTTTTCATACTCAGTAATTTGCATAACAACACAGAAACAACTCCAAATTTTATGAAACATGGTGAACAACTCAAGACAAAAAGTTTGCCTAGCTTCATGCATTATCTCAGCCCACACCGATCTCTCATTTCAATTGGAGCCATCAAATCGAAAATCTAAGTATAACCTTAAGAGAAAAAGAGTTTTGAGAAACCAGTTCAAGCAAAACTCTGCACAACTGAAGCTGTGAATCGTAAATAGTTTGTCTGTTAAAAAAGTGCGTCAAGACTGATCGATGATTTCAATCGGGGACAGTGTACTTTTGATTTTTTTATGTTGATGTCACATCGGCTTTGTTTACTTTTCTGAACTTTCACATGAATGTAGTGTTGGCTTTAATTTCCCTGTGTTCATACCTTGGTTCAAATATAAAAACATACACTTAAGTTTTCACATGTTCCTTTTAGAAGAGAATGTTTTATAATTTACTGTCTTGCTTCATGCAGTTGCAATGGCTGCTGGTTCAAAGTCGGCTCTGGTCGCGCACCGAAATCAGACTCCAGCTTGTAACTCTCCTCTGGGTTTGTTATTAAATACTTAACCTCTTTCTGTTTTGAAGGTGAACCATTAAACGTGCATCACAAAATTGGGTCCCATCTAAAACGAAAAACTACAGCAAGGGCACTGCTATTAAATTGTGCAACATTCAAAACCATTCAAGTCAGCTGACTGGTCTTGACTGTTAATCATTTCAAGGCACAACAGTGTTGACAGACACAAATCCCAATAATTTTATAGCTCCGATGATAACATACTGAACACATAACTTTTTTTTTAAGTTGGAGCAGTAGAACATGCAACATAACACTGGCTCCCATCCAAAACGAAAAACTATGGCCGCAGGAACATAAGTCTGTTTTGATCAGTTTGTCCACAAGTCAAAATTGTCCCAGTTGGCTCACTGACTACAATTTTAATCGTTTCAGAGCACAACAGTGTGAATCACTGTATGTAC
This sequence comes from Parazoanthus swiftii, assembly GCA_025403585.1. Taxonomy (NCBI): domain Eukaryota; kingdom Metazoa; phylum Cnidaria; class Anthozoa; order Zoantharia; family Parazoanthidae; genus Parazoanthus; species Parazoanthus swiftii. Next base: position 11,143 of record JAOBYE010296874.1, on the reverse strand, counting down.
AACCTGCTTACTTTTATGCATAAATCCCGATAGAGTATCGGGACGACTCGATAGACAGTGTTAACCGTCAATCAGGACTCCATTGATGTCCTGGCCCGATCTCGAGAACCTGAGTCCTGAAGCGATTGGGATCTGGTATGGTAATGAATAAAGAAGTTTCTATGTGTTGGGCATTTTGCTAAACAGATGAAAAAGTTTGCAGTTTATTTCTTCTGAAAATATCTTGTGCAAGAACTTTCATCTGAAAAGGGGGGTGGGCACTTGCTTGGGCTTACTCGGTCAAATACGGTAATGATAGTAATCTACATCGCTTAGTCTGCAAATCCAAATGTCATCTTGCCAACTTTGGTTATCTCTCTCAGGAACATGAAATCATAGACTTCTTCCTTGGTGCTGCTTTAAAAGATGAAGTCCTGAAGATCATGCCTGTACAGAAACAGACAAGGGCAGGACAGCGCACTCGGTTTAAGGCCTTTGTTGCCATTGGTGATAACAATGGCCACTTGGGCTTGGGAGTGAAATGCTCCAAGGAAGTTGCTACAGCCATCCGTGGTGCTATCATCCTTGCCAAGCTATCTGTCATTCCAGTGCGCAGAGGCTATTGGGGTAACAAGATTGGCAAGCCCCACACCGTGCCATGCAAGGTACAGCTGCTATCATGTAATTTTCAGTTCAAAATCGGTTAAGCCAAGAGGGCTTATCTTAATTGAAAGTCCCAGGTTGTTAAATATTTAATGCAGAAAGTATTAAATTTGGGTCAGTAGGGCACACAGACATACAGCCTGTACTCCTATAACAGAAAAGATACAAACAGACACATCAGTACAAAGTCTGGTAGATGGAAGAATTCTAAACTTTACAAATAACACAGTGCAGTAAGAAGGAGAAGACGCCAGAGTTTTCAGTTTTGTTTTCAGAATCGAGTTTTAGGTTTGCAAGTTTTGCTGTTGCTGGCCATTTCGGTGAGCTGGAGCATCAAGTGTCTGTAACTTTTACAGTTTATGTAAAATGGTGCCATGCACTGTGCATGTTCGGATTGTTTATATGTTGTAACTGCTGCTTTCAGTCGATGGTCTGTAACATGCCTCACTTCGCTTAGTTTCAAAATAGAGTTTTGCTATTTTATTGTAATTCAGCTGGTTCTTCCGTGTTCTATATTCAAAATTTCACTTTGACTACTGCATGTAAATCGCTACACAATGACTATCAGAACTGACAGTTTTGTTCAATCGCCTTGTGACTTGTTGGTTGTGTTTAACGTTCTATGACCTAATTGAGCTTTCTGACCTTTTATGCCTGCAAGCTGCAGATGAGGATTTTCGTTTGACTTTTTGCTGAAGGGTACATGTATTCACTTGAATTCTGTGCAGTATGGGTTTACATTCATTGTATAACACTTGCAGATAAATGTGCATTAACCAAACCAAAGCATCCTTCATGGTTTTCGAAGATCCTGCAGATGCCAACTGTAGTTTTTAAAAGATCTTTGTGTCCCAATCCCTATAATTATGTGATTGTCCATGCGAAAACCTGTATAAATGCACCTTTGAATGTGAAAGCTTTGAACGATTAAATATAAAAGAAAAAAAGAAACCTTCGCTCAAGAACTCGTTCAGCTTTGTTTAGCTGTGTGTGCATTCCTGGGTAGATTCGTTCACCTCCATTTTTGGTTAAATGCATTTTTTGTTGAACTCATTTGCATGCATTTTAAAGTTAAACAAACGAAGCTCTGCATCTACAGGTAGCTTGCATTTACACTGATCTGTGTTGCTGTTAAATGCAGCCATGGTTTTCCAATGACAAATTGCTGATCTAAACGAATGCAGCTTCATTTTTGGATCATGGGAAACAATTTAAACTGTTAAGAATTACTGACGGTGAGCTTGCACAGAAATTAACAGGCCAGTAATGAATGAAACTTGAGCAAAACAAAAATGCTATATGCATGGAAATGATATATGTAAGTGACTACAGTACCTCTTCAGTCATACATGTAGATCTGGTTTATAGAGTTGAAGTCACTGCTTTGGAATTTGGAACCGCAGTTGAATTTCGACTGCAAATCATTGTAGACATGGGTAGTCCCGTCCCCTAATTGGAATGAAACAACTAACATCTTGTGAACTGTGTTTCTCACGAATGTTTTGAAAAAAACAAAAAAAAATCTTGTGCGCATAACTTCGTGCTTCAGTGCTCTACAGTAGTTATATAATTCTTCTGGCTGAAAAAAGGGTCAAGGGCATGGAAAAGATATATGTAAATGACTACAATACATCTCAGTTTGAAAGGTGTGCAAAAAAAAACCCACAAAAACATGTTGAAACCAAAGTTGCATTTAACCAAAATCGCAGGTGAATGAACCTAGTCGTAAACACACATGCAGTTAAACGAATTTGAATGCATTCTTAAACGAAGGTTCATTTTCTTTTGTTTTTAGTGCTCAAACTTGTTCGCATTCAGGGTGTGTTTATGAAGGTTTTCACATAGACCGTCACATTTGTTTAAATGTTGGGTAACTTAGTAGATAGTTTAACCATTTTTATAGTTATGTTTGGAACAAGTAAACAGATTTGAAATTGATCACAAACATGAAATTGATCAAGCAGAAATTAAGCAGTCGCAACAAAATTGTTACAGGTTACGGGCAAGTGTGGGTCTGTCCGTGTACGCTTGATCCCTGCCCCAAGAGGTACTGGTATTGTGTCTGCTCCTGTGCCAAAGAAGCTTCTTCAGATGGCAGGAATTGAGGATTGCTACACATCTGCCAGGGGACAAACAGCAACCCTTGGAAACTTTGGTAAGGAATTGTTCTGTTCTTTGAAAAAGTTTATAGGTGATAGTGAAAGTGGCAAGTCCTGAAACATGTTGATTCTGTTATGTGTTTACATGTTTGCACACATTTGAATGTTGTATTAAATAGTAAAGCTTTTTTTTCAGGTTTTAAGCCAGTCTGTGTTTTAAACTTTCAATTATGATTAGTTGAAACCAGTTCAGCGACTAGTAAAAAAACAACATAATAGTTCAAATCAAACAGAGTTTACTAGTTAGTTATAATACATTCCCCTTGTTGTTTTCAGGATCATGGTTTAGCCAAGGATATGTTTCCTTCCGTGATTTTTTTTAGGTTATAAGACACTTCTTACTGCCATAAAGCCAAACCTGTTTAATTTTTGACTCGGACCGTTTGTCCTTTTGGTTTCCTCAGCTGATTGCTGTCAAAAAAAACTATAACATACTTGACTGTGCCATGCCCAAACAATGATAACTTTTCCATAAAAAAGTTAACTACTGTTACGCAAAACTACTGACTGAGCTAACTCACACACTTAATGGAAGTCAGGATGGCCGAGTGGTTAGTGCTCATGCCTCCCACCTCTATGGACCTGGGATAGAACCCTGGGTTTCACAAATGGGCTGAGATTTTGTCAGTCTCCTTCTGACACTTGTGGTTTTTCTCTGGTTTTCCTCCCTCCACAAAATTGACTTTCACACCAATATCTGTGCCGTTGAGCGGCATATACTCCATGCAAAAATGCCTCATTATAAACTTAAACAGTGCTAATACTAGCTAGCTTTAATAAGGAATATTGTTATGTTAGTGCTAATAACAAAATACTATAACCTGACCCACACCTTTGCAAAATTTCGAATCAATAGGACTGATTTCATATGAGGGTGCATCCATGGCATTTTCGCATGGAGTATATGCCCATTGAGCAATTAAACATAGCCACTGGCTTGGGAGAATGGGCAATCACTCCCAGCACAACGTTATGTAGTTTAAGGTCGTTCCTCCCTTTTGCAACGCGCAATTCTACTGCGCATCGCGTGAGCAGTGCTTGCATGTGTGGCGTAATTGGAACTAGCGCGCGCGCAAACAAAATCCAAGATGGCGGCCAGTGCAGAGAGCTGCCTGGCCAGAGACAAAAGGGGTTGTTTCCGCCAGATAAAAAACACAGTCAAACGATAAATGGCAGCAGATCACTGTAAAAGGAAGAGAATAGATCCTGAAGGTTTTTTGGAGAGTCGTGAAAAAAAAAGAGCAAGAAAATTGCTTCAAGTTTCACGGGAGGCGAATTGTTATAAGTCGGCCTGTGAGGCCATGCATACTGAAAGTACTGTAATACACCCAGAATTGTGCAAACACTTTTTGTGTTTATGTGCAGACATTTGGAAGTTGGGAGAGTGGGGACAAGAAAGTGTACAGCAATTAACATTTGAGTTAAAGTTGGCAAAATTGTGAATCGCAGACCCCAAAATTCACATGCATAGCAACAGAAATATGTTGAAGTTAGCCAAAAGGATGTGTACAGCTCTCTCATGTCCAGTCCTTATAGAAATTAATTCAAAATTGCAGGTTTATTTATTTGAAGTAAAGAAGGCCCTTGGTCATTGCATGCTCAGGTCTACAGTAGCCTGTGCTAATAAGTCATGCAGGCTTCAAAATGTTTGCTATTTATATTGTACTGAAGTCATTTGATCCAATAACAATAATTATTATTAGATTTTCAAAATTTATAATTTTTTTTGTTCAATATGATAATATTGCTACCTGAAGATTTGTCAGCAGGCCTAGATGGTTTTTAAATTGTATTTATTGATCACAAAAACACTACAAATTGGCAATGTTGTCTTCCAGAAACTAACCTTAATACTCAAATGACTGGTAGTTTTTCAGGAAATAAACCACTGTGTCTTACAGTGGCCTGGTTTTATATTAATTTTGTGTGGAAGGCCTTGGTACTAGAAGCTACCAATCAATGTTGGTTATAGCAACCAGTTCCATTTACTTGATGGTATTCAAACTTTTCCATCTAAGAACTTTTGCGAGTATTTCAGAATCTATGTTTCGGAGAGAGCCTGGGAACTAGTGACTTCACATTCATTGTTAGTATCCATGGCAACCAATTTTGTACCTCGCTGACCACTGCAGAATACCCCACAGAGCGCTGTTTTTCGGTGATTTTCTGTTGCATACAGCTTGGCATGTTGAGTATTCTTCCTGTATTGCAATTTTATCTTTCTCGAGAGAGGCCTGGGTGTGACAAGAGGCTTTATAAAAAGCCAAACCCGAGCCAAGCCGTATTCTTTTAAGTAGCTAGTAACAGACTGAAAGAGCGTATGCCTCCATTTCACTTGTTAACTACAATTCGTACATAACTTTGTATGGAAACACGAACAAGGTGAAGTAGAATGGATGCTGGTTTTGAAAAGAAAATGGCCAGCAGAGTGATTATATATGAATACAAACTATAATGCTTGTGTTTCCTGCTAATTTGATATTGTTCTGTTTTAATGTGAAAAGATAGAAAAGAGAAAAAAAAACAGCAAAGGGAAAAAAAAGCTCGATTAGCATCCGCCAGGATTCAAACCCGTGCCATGTTGAATCCAAGTTCGATTAGGTTGCCACTAACCACTGTGCCACCATGCTTGTCACATCCACTGTAACTTTGAGCATGTATCCACGATTTCACCGAAGTACTCGGTGCCTTTGATTATTTCTTTTTTGGGATTTACATATACTGAATTACAAATGGACAAACTTTTACCAAAATCTGAGTGCAGGTTCTATTTGGGTGGAATGACCTTAAATAGTTTAGTTTAGTTAAAGAAACAGAAAATGATAGCAACGCATGCAAAAAAAAATTCGTGTCAAAACAGACGCGTGACAAGCTGCATGCCTCTTTCAGATAGCTAGTTACCAATGACTTTCAAGGACGTGAATTCAAAATACCTGAAACAGTTTTACTCGATTTGAAAAACAACACTGACATGCAGTAAGAACAATCTAGATTAAATATACTTAGATATATTTCCCTAACAAACAATGTACACAAAGTACTAAAGTTTTACAAGGAGTAAGTTGTGTTTCGAACCAGTTATTTGAAGTACTACTTTTACTGCCACTTAGGCCAGAACTTGAGACATTTCAGTGTTCCGTGGAAAATTATAGTGGTCTGGAGCCATCAGTAGAATAGGGGCAGCAATGACTGCTCCACTTTTTTGACCAATTTTATACTACACTTTAATAGAAAACGCTATGCTATTGGAGTCGTTATCTTTTATTTCCCCTCTTATAGCTGCCCCACTTTCAAAAGCATTCCCCCAGCCCTATAACATACAATGAAACAAGTACTGTATGTGAAGGATTTGTGAGAACTGCGATACTGTTTTTTAGGGGTTGCTTGAGTTGGTCGAGGCTCAAAGTTGGCACACCAAGTTTCTGTTTGGATATAATAAATTAGTCCGTAAAGCTTGAATAGACTGAAAGGCTCTTTTTCTCTCTTCACCTCTGTAAATTTGTCCATTTATTACAAGCCTATTAACACTGAAGAACACTCTGTGATAGTTGTAGTTGGCCTCTTCCAAAACAGGATAGAGAGTTTCCTAGTGTTGCCAATTTCCTTTTTTCCCTTGAGGTTTCTGACAGATCTCCAGATTCTTTGCTTCTAGTGATTGAAGCTTAATTTCATGGTGATTGGTCATGGTCTACTGCTTAAAGCTGTGTGGGAGATGACTTGTACACATTCGATCAACACTTCATCTGTGTGTTTTTGAAAATGGATTAAATTTAACCCCAGATTAGGGGGTTCTCTCATTGTAAGGAAATCCATTTTGTTATGTTGACCGAGATTGTCGGCCTGCCCAAATCAGTCAGTGATGAAACAACAGCACTTTAACTGAACACATTTGAACTTGAGGAAAGTCAATCATGGGTAATTTTTAAATTACTTCTTGTAACTAAACAGATATTTCAATCATTCTTGTTGCCTAGCTTGCCTAGCCCCTGTGGTTTTTCCATGTAACTGGCACGTATTTCGACTTCAACTGTTAATTAGTTTGTAAATACGAATCTAATAGATAAAATAAGTTCTTTATTGTTGTTGTTGTTGTTGTTGTTGTCAAACAACCAGGCCTTGTAGTCCAGACAAAAAAAATGATCAGTTCCTTATTAGGTTAGGTATGGTAGTATTAGGATTCATTTGAACTAAAGTAAAACTGTTTTTCACTTAATTTACAGCCAAGGCAACATTTGAAGCCATCTCCAAGACGTACTCCTACCTGACACCAGACATGTGGAAGGAAACTCAGTTCTCCAAGGTTCCTTATCAGGAGTTCACAGATTATCTGGCTAAGAACACCACCACTGCCCAGAAAGCAGCAGCAAAATGAGAGGCCTTGAAACTGCCCTTTTATCAGACATCAATAAAGAGCATTGAACCAAAAAATAATCTGTGCTGACTCTTATTAGTAATGTAGCATTTATAGATCTTAATTAACTTTGTAGCACCCATAATTGTAATACCAACCATGAGTGTAATAGAAACCAATTAATATGTAACACTCGTCAATCGTAAATGCAATACATGTACCAACCATAAATGAAATGCAAGTTAATCAGGAATGTATATCATTTAAACAGTAAAATTTAATGTGATACCTCGGCTGACTAATTTATGTAATGGTTATTTCGTACTTTATGGCAAAAGAACTCCGGTACACAAATGAAAAACAACTTTTTAAACACTTTGTTCTAGGTCAGTGGATGATACTGTCACAAGTCACGAGATTAGCGGAAACATTGCATTTTGTTTGTTTTACTTTGTGGGCTGCTTGTGGCAAATTTGTCTTACTTTTTCCTTACGACCGGCTTGGTCAGCTAAAATGTTCCAATAAACGCCCCTCTTCAGTAATAGTTGAAAGTAAAGAAAACCTATGGAAATACTCCAATGCTTACATGTACGTGTACCAAAAAGCAAGACTTGTCTGGTTTGGTACTTACATGAATGTATGTGTTAAAGACCGAGAAGTTTTCGGACAAAGTATAATACTTTATGCGAAATTGTGTAAATATATTCATATCTGGCTGAAGTGAACTTTGCGAATCTAGTTTCGGCGAGAGAATTTTTGCATGTTCGCAGAATCAAATCAAGGGCTCCTCGGAGCCAACTCATTCCTGTGTTTAATAGACCTTCGAGGATCCAGCGTCCTTTATACCTTTCTTACTTTCTGTTAGCTGATACGTACCTGTGTAATTTCACTGTTTGTTTCACGGTTTGGCTTAACTTTTTTTACACCGGTTTTGATTTGTGCAACAAACTGAAATCAGCTGTAAAAACGAGAATACCATCAGATCTCTTGATTTGGGAACCCTATGGTATGAGTTTGTTAAAGCAGGTGATTCGCTGTTCCGGGTTTTGTGGATTATACGACCCTTCGTTGGAAATTTCGTGTCTTGCCAACAATCGAAACTTTTTGCGTATTGAACAGTCATTCAACGTTCAGTAATATACATGTTTTGCTAAATGTAAACAAAAGACATGCGCTTATACTTGAACAAACTGAGTCAACGTGGTCTTGTGAACTTTGAAGTGGCGTGTTTCCACTAATGGAATTATATCACACGAGCTTCATATTTTAAGATCCGACGGGCTACAATTGTCAAATGTGATTTTGAATGATTCGTGTACGAATAAAAAAACTTGTGTAAAAATTCCCGTTGAATCTCCCGTTTTTGGAAGAGATCGAGGAAGTGGATCATTTCATGGACTGATGGAGAGCGATCAGTTGTCTGTTTATCCACACCCGCGTAAATATTGGATGAAATAGGCAACGTGTAACAAAAGTCAAGTTTATCAAATGAAACTTTCCAGTAGAGAATTGTTGCTGTACTCCGGTCATGACAGCGAAAATGCCCACCACACAGGTGTTGGAAAACAGCAGCCAGAGATCACTGATAGAGTGGGAACCAGCTAACTCGCGGATCATTACAGGCATTACTGCCAGATTCCACACAATTATACAGAAGGTTACAGTCGTGCAATGCTACGCTCCAACAAACGATGCAGATCGGGAAACCACAACACTCCAGCAAGTCTTGAATAGACAACAGAAGAAAAACATGATCTTGATGACAGGCGATTTTAATGCAAAAGTTGAAGAAGACAACACTGGCAGTGAAAATTGAGAAAACTGGAGAGCAGTTTGCTGAACTTCGTGCTTTCAACAGCCTTGTCATTGGCGGAACTTTATTTCCCCCATAAGAAAGTGCTTGAAAGTGCATAAAGCCAGCTGGGTATCACCCGATCACGTCACAGAAAATCAAATCGACCACATTTGCATAAGCGAACGTTAAAGAAGGTCATTGCTGGATGTAAGAGCAGAGAAGGGAGCAGATGTTGCAACAGACCACCACCTTCTTATTGAAAAACTGAAGCTCAAACTCGAGAGATTCCCACGAAGCAAAAAGAACGGATAACATGCAATGTCACACTACTTCACGACCAGGCCATAGTGGAGCATTTCCGTACCACAATCAGTCTTTCAAACAGATTCCAGGCGCTGCAGGACTAAGATGAAGAAGATCAATCCCTAGACGACAAATGGCAAAGGACAAGAAAAGTTTGGTTGGACACATGCGAAGAAACAGTGGGCAGGAAGACAAGGCAGCAAAAATAATGGGCTACAGCTGAGACGCTGAAAAAAATACAGATACGGAAAGCCAGAAAAGTATACCTAAACAACAGTCGAACAAGAGCTGGAAAAGCACAGGCACAGAAACGATACACTATTGCCAACAAGGATGTAAAAAGCAGCATCAGAAGGGACAAGCGGAGTTTCGTAGAAAATCTTGCAAGACAGGCAGAGAATGCAGCAGCGCAAAAAAATATGAGGGAGCTATACTAGACAACAAGAAAGCTATCAGGCAAAAGGAGAAAGAATGACATACCAGTCACAGATAAGAATGGCAGAACTCCAACCAGGCAGAAAGACCAATTAAAGAGGTGAGCAGAACACTTCAAAGAACTTCTTTAAAGACCACCACCAACAGAACCAGCTGATATCCCGCCAGCTTCGGATCCACTTCCCACCAATACCAGCAAACCTAGAATGGAGGTTAGAAACGCTGTAAAGAGGCTGAAGACTGGCAAAGCACCAGAAGCTATCGAAGCAGACATAGAAACATCAACAGAAATGCTTCACGAACTCTTTGAACAGATATGGGAAGAAGCAGTGGAAAGACGGACACTTTAATAATAAAACTACCAAAGAAATGCGACCTTAAAGAGTTCAAAAACCATAGAGGAATAATGTTGCTGTCAGTGCCTTGCAAAGTGCTGAATAGAATTGTCTTGGATAGACAGTTCACTCGTTTAGAGACCAGCAAGCAGGCTTCCGAAAAGACAGGTCATGCACAGATGACATTGCTACACTTCGCGTAATCGTTGAACAATATACGTCAATTTCGTCGACTTCCAGAAAGCATTTTTAAAACGCAAGCATCTTAACCTGGTCAACCACTTACTAATAATTGGCAAACAAGTCACATATAGTTGCAGAATGAAAAATATAAAACCTGATTTCAACATATTTCTATCACACGTCGAAAGGGTACAATCAACAGAACTAAGCATTGCACAAAAGAGAGGATCTTTAGCATGTTATTGTATCAAATGGATGGCTGTGGAAGCGTAAGCAAAGCAAGAAGAGCAGACAATGTAATGGTTAATTAGTTCACACTTGTTTATATTCATGTTTCTTTTCATATTCTCTGTACTACTTGTAATTTAATGTTGTGTAATGTAGTGTATCAAAAAAATAATTTAAAAAAAGCATTTGACAGACTTGACCGCACTCGTGAGAGAAACTTTACCGGAGAAACTCATCAATATCATCCAGAAATTGTACCAACCATCGACATGCTAAGTAGTTCACAATGGCTCTCTCTCTCTCTCCCTCGGAACCTTTCTCAGTAGATATTGGAGTCAGACAAGGCTGCCTACTCTCACCACGTTTATTCCTAATGGCAGTAGATTGGATAATGCGCAGAACGGAAGTACCCAACCTTGGCTTCAATGGACACCTTGGTCCCAACTGAATGACTTTGCGGATGATATTGCACTAGTGTCGCACAATTACCAGCAAATACAGCAGAAAACCACAAAACTGGCAAACACATCAGCCAAACTTGGACTAAACGTTAGCCTGCTAGCCGGCTCTCCTGTTGTTTTTTTTTCCGAAAATGTTTATGTGACGTGGCGCGCGATGGTCAAGGGGTGGGGGGTCCTTGACCTTCGCGCGCCACACCATTTACATTTTTAGTTGATTTCGTCTTTTTTCAATTATGATTGCTTACATATAT